>CAJUYI010005309.1:0-15536 GCA_910591695.1 Galerucella pusilla
TCAATCAATGAACCAACGGACAATTAAATACCACCTTTAAAATTGCTATTTACCAACATAAATTTATAAACATTTTATTTGTCATTTTCAATTTTGACATTAGTTTGGTGAAATAATCAAAATTTAGACGTGTTTTTGGGAAAGTATTCTGTATTTTTTTATATAATGGAGTTTTTAGATTTTATTTTTTAATCACAAGTTTTGTTCTGATGAAGTTGACGAAGCGCAACGAAAGCTTAACAAAATAAAGTGTGTACTTTAAAATAAGTATTATTCTCTAAAAAAACCACTAAATATAATCACAGTTATATATATATATAATGTAATTGTAATGGTATCAGATAATTAAATTACTTGAATCAATTCTATTCATAAAAGGATTTCAAAAAAAAATAGAAATGCAAGAAATAAATATGTATAATAAATTAATTTGAATACAAATTTTGAAATAAAAATAGAAAGACTTACCTTGAATTAATAAAGTATCATATATTTTTTATCATATCCAGTAATAATTAAAGTAAATTTAGATTTCTTCATTTAAAATTAGTTTGCTTGTTTGTTTTTTATAATCAATATGTATTAGTTACACCTGAAATTGAAATTATTAGTATACAATATTTAATAAACAATATAAATTATATTTTTGGCAGAATTCTAACCTAAATTATAATTGAATGTCACTGTCAAGATGAAGTATGTTTTGCGAAGACAGAACAGTCAGACATAATCATAGAATAATATTTTCAGAGATGGTTGTTAAGAAAATAATATGTACTGCATTGTGATTGGTGCAATAAAATCAAAATTTAAAACGTTTATTAAAATAAATTTACAATTAGTTTATATAAAATATGTAATTGGAAAGATTTATTGAACACTGATTATGAGTTTACATGAATTAAAATAAAATTATTGATGGTAGAATATTGTATATTAGATATTTAAGAGGTACACATGATTTTAAGGTTTTTTTTTATAAATAAGGACAATTTAAAGGGTAAATTTAGTGAAGTTCTTAGTGATATAAAAGGTAGAAAAAATTACAATAGTGCAAGAATAAATATTATAGACAATAATAGACAATAAACAAGAAATTATGAAATTTTGCAATTATAAAAAAAAAATCAAGTGCTTTGGAAATATGACATAGCAACGAGGGGTTGTTGATTAAAAAAAAGAGAAGAGAGTAAAGGGGGAATTGAGAAAAAGGAGTTTAAAAAAAGATTTTGATTTAAAAAAAAAAAGTATAAATTGATAATTAAACTAAAGAAATTAGATAAAAAGTTTAAAAATACCAAGAAAGGTTCAGTAAAATATTGAGAAATAGAAGAAAAGTTAAAATATACCTGAAATACCATCCAGAAGTTGTTCCAGCATCCCAGAGGAGAATCAGAATCCTCAATCCTCCTGTGAAATCCTGTAATCCCGTCTACCTCATCAAATTTATGAATCCTCATCCAACCAGTTGAAAATTTAATATTAAAAAGGTTAGTCAATTATTGGTACCAATAAAATTTAATCAAAAGCATATGCATATCAGAAGTACTTCTAAAATAAATTTCAAAATTCAATAATAATTCACTTTAATCAAAATTAGATAAGAGCTCACCTTAGATTTAAAATTTTATTTTCTTGAATTGTAGGTTAGGTAACTGTATTTGTATAATTTCTTCTTTTCTTTTTGTAATATTAGATAAATTTGAGCTGATATTCATGTAAATATCATACAAAGGCAATCACTATTATTATTAAACTGTTTTGTTGAGTTGAGTTCCATTTTATTATTATTATAGGTATAAAAAAAAATTTTTCATATCACACCATAGATATTCATTCGCTGTGAACTGAATTGTTTGCAACTCTCCATACTATACTCTGTTCTCATCGACAGAGACATCTACTTTTTAAAGTAACAAGAAAGATTTGTCCATAGGCGTCACAAAAATTTATTAATACATATTTATTTAAATTATATTGAAAAATAATTTTAATAAATTTTAAATTTAGGAATTGATTCAAATAACATATATATCTGTAAAAAAATTTCAATAAATAATTTAATAGCGCCAGAACCCAAAGGGAGTAGGAGTTTTCTTGTTCCCGAATTTAATATGAGCTAGTTGGAAGAAAGGGCAAGTATAAACACTATAAAAATTAATATAAAAATTTAAATTAAATTAAATAATAAAAAATACAAACAAACCATTACAATATATATATATATATATCCATCTCTCTTTACTTGAGTCTTCCGGCTAAAGACGGTATTTACCTCATCCACTGAAGTATATCGCATTTTGTCCACTCTAGTATAGTATTTGATAAAAAAATAATGGAAAATATTTTCTTTTTAACCATTTTTATAGCATTCAATCTTCCGACTCAAATACTATTTTTACGTCTTCCGAGTATATTGAGAATATCAAATTTTCAGTACATAGGTCCTCCAGACAGTGTTGCCATATTTCAATAAATTTGTAGTACCTACATCTTCCATATATTAGACTCAATATTTAGATATACGGAAGCCTCGTGCTTCTAATTCTTATTCGAAAATCATAACTTCTAGATTTATCTAAATAAGTTCCGTCTTCCATATATACAGTCCGTAAAGCTCCGTGTTAGACATAGGAAATCTGTCGTGCAATAACAAACGCAGTAAGTTATTTATTATGGTGAAACTGTTCACGAGCTTAAAAAAATTTTGCGACAAGATGATCACTACGACATGAACTATAACCTTACATTTTGAACTTAAAAATTACAAAACCATAATACATCATATTTAAGTTAGGTATGATATAAATATTGATTGATACATTTAAACAATTACTCAATATTTAATAATGAATACGGTAACAAAAACCAAATCAGTTGAACATTTTTATCTTTAGTGAGGGAAGTTATAGAAGATTTTCAATGATTATCAAGGTTTACAGACATGAATGATTTTGCAAATATTCATTAAATCAAATACATATGACGAATCAAAACTTAAGTACATTATTTTCTCAGAAATTTTAAATGAATCGCCTCACACTGTATTTTATATTATTGTCGAAAAGTACTATCACCATACCTCTTTTTTCATCAAGCATTTCCCATACCTAAAGTTATCAGTTTTTTAAGATATTTTAATTTTCCTATGTAAACTATTAATTAGGTACCTAGGCAAAAGTTTAGATGTAATGTAATTAGGATCTACTTAATTTTGGTGGAGATAGTGTTTTTTTGCGTGTTGTTCCTTATTTCCTCATGAATACAATTTTTTGTAAACTTTCAACTGTAAACTAACATCTGGTAAACTATTTCATACCTAATTACTACTTTGCTTAGGAAAATGATAATATCTCAGAAACTAATAACTAGATATGGGAAATGTTTAATAAAAATAGAAGTATGGTGATAATACTTTGCGACAATGACAATGTATTCCACTATTCAATTATACAGGGCGTTGAACTTGTTACGATTTTGACAGGAAATTGGTAGTAGCTTTTGAAATACTGAAATATTAATATGGCGATGTGAAGCAAATTTCATTTTTGAAGTAAAATGAAGGGTGTTTCATTTAAAAACTTGGGATGGATGACCATGGGGATGAGGGGGTTGAAGTTATCACGTCTACATATGAGCAAAATATTTATTAGAATTTTGACGTGTTTTTTCAATGGCACTCCTTAAGAATTATATGGGGTGGATAGTCTTCATTAAAATGCTCTGTCTTCAAATCAAAAGCAATTAAAATTCGATACCACAATACCATAAGTAGGTAACTCAATGGGCTCATTTACATATTTTTTATTTATTTTACCATTAGGAAGAGCACATCATTTTGAGGCTCTGTGCGAAAAATTAGACGTCTGCGAGTCGCTAAGTTGCAAAAAAAAATTATGAACATTAAACAGCACTCCTCTCCGAATTTGAGGCGTGACGTCATCGCGTATGAAATCTCTCGTTCAGAGAGCGGATACCGCGCCGATCGGTTTTCGGTCGGATGACTACTTAGCTAGTAACAGTACTTTGCTTGCCTATTTGCTCATTATTTTTTATTATACGTTTAAGCAAATTCTAAACAGTGTAATGTTTGTGAAATAAGAACGTTTAGAAATGATATCAACTATTCGACACAATGGACCAGAACCAGAGTAAATAAATATTGTGAGGTTCCAGAATGTGAAAGTACTACAATTGAAACATCTAACAAAACATTTATTTCTATTAATAAGGATTCAAAAAAATGGAATGGCAGAAAAGCACAAAAAGACTCAAAGCATTCAGTGATAAGTCAACATACTTTGTGTATTTTTAAGATTTCATTTTTCTTCAATCAGAATCGTTATAAATCACCTCATAAAATACGTTGTGAATCTATATTGAGAGGGTTATTGAAAACCACACGCTTGTATTAATCTAAATTTGTTAAAAAAGTAGATAATATTGATGGTGGTGTTATTGATGGTGGTGTTATTAATGTTCGAAATTATGTAATAAATCAATGAGCCAGTTTTTCACAAATTGAATTTTATTAAATACTGCTTTTTTCCAAAAAACACGTAATCTTTTTCAGTAGATCATCAACAAAACTGGCGTATATTATATATTTTAGAAGAAATAATTCTATTTGATTCAAAGTCCGTATCAGCTCCAACAAATATCGCTTTTTTCACAAGTGAGATGTAGGTGCATTTGAATCTGATGTAAACATTTGGAACCAATATTACCTGCTTCATCAAAATAAGTTTTTCTTGTTCTTTTCAACATCGGTGATTTAATTTCCACTACACATTCATCATAAACAGCATTTGGAGGAGTTCCTTCAATTGGGCAGTCAGCGGTTAAAAAAAATTGCAATTTTTTACTGAGTAACCTGTAGCGTTATCTCCGTAACTTTGTCCACCAGACCAGGAATAAAATAAAACATCTGGAATCACCCTGTATATCATTTGAGAGAGCATGTATTTATAAAAATATTAACATTTTTAATCATTCTGGCCGGAAAACAGCCAAAAACGATGTGTCACATAGTATAAAGTTATAATTTAATAAGCTCGTGTTTTTTATTAAAATACTTCATAATCATTAGCAAGTCCACTTCTGGAAGATTAAATGAGTCTGTTTTTTTTTAAATTAGGTCCACACATTTTATTTTATTTGCACAATAATTTTGTAAGTACGTTACAGTCAGAAGCGTAATGTTAGTGCACATCAACTTTCATATGCGGTGACGTCACAGTCATTGTCTTCGCCCCACTACGGTGTATGCTTGTTTAATTGATTAATTGATTGTATTAGGAGAACGACATATTCTATTGACATGAAATTTTCAGAATCATATTTTTATCCCTAGTACTTTGTTTTATGACAGTTAAAAATGATTTAAAAATTTTAGTAAACAAGCCCATTTAAATTTTTTACAGAATCGACAAAACGATTCCTTAACCATTTCTGGGGTACGGTAATGCGCATAGAGTGAAAAAAAAATGTCAGGGTAATAGGAATAATGTCAGATATCTGCTTATAGCCTCGTATACAACTAACAAAATTTGATATCTAATAGTTGCATACATATTTGCATACAGAATAGGCCATACAGAATATTTATAAAGAATACCTTCATTTTTCCAAAATTAACAATAAAAAAGATGCCAAATTTATCAGATATAAACTAATGTCATAGGTAAGGTCGTACACGAGTAGTGACACGATATCGAAACAAAAAGTATCGATACCTTAATAATAACGGTATCGAAACAAAAATATTTAAAGAGTAAAAATATCGAAAATAAAGTATCGATATAAGTAAGTATCGAATGCTGAAATTCAAATAAAGGCCTCATCTCAGTTTATGGCCCCTTTCTCTCCCTCTCTTTTATAGAATTGTAAGGAATGTGAATAAAAATGTCAAAAATATTTGAAAAGATTTTTTTAAAAAGAAAAATATTATATATTCAACTAATTAAGAAGAGTAGAGGGATATTAAATATCTTTAAATATTCCTCTCTTCTTCAGTACAGTCACCAAGGAACAAGAGTACTCTTCTTCCCTTTAGTTTGTTTCTTGACCTATTTATTGTCATTCCTGCCTTTGTAAATAAACGCTCTGCGGAAACAGATGCTGCAGGTGAGTGCAGGTACTGCAGAGCCTGTTCATATAATATTGGAAAAATACTTTTCATGTCTTTGTGAAGGGTTAACGGTAAGGAGTGCTACTGGATTTGCCAAATATAATGAAAGTTCATCCTTTTCCACATTTCCCACACTCGCAGTAGACTTCTTTTCATTTTTTCTAAGCGCTAAATTTTTGTGATGGCTCCAAAAATCAAATTCTTTTGTTTAGTTTGCTTGATTGAATCGATTCGATTCTCAATGTAAATTACTCATATTAGTACAGAGTATCGAATTAAAGTATCGATTATTTGAAATACTAGTATCGAATCAAAAGTAATGATATGAGTGAAGTATCGGATTCGATATCGTGTCACTATACACGAGTACTGTGTTCAACTCTTGAAAATATTTTTTTCACCAAACTTCAGTCACTTTTTGTTCAATATACTCCTTATTTTATTGAAAAACATTAAGCTTTACAGATTTATATTTGAACATTTTTAAACTTTTTTGCTCTTAATACAAAATTTGTCAACATACATACCTATTTTATAAATACAAATACCTAATATTTGAAATTTTAATTTTAGTAACCTAACCAACCTAACCTTTTGTCTTATTGCAAACCGACACCTCCTCAGCAATAAATAATCAACAGGATCTCGTAGCAACTATCTTTGATATCGAAGGTGCTTTTGATACAATCCCCAGAGATGCAATAATCAATAAAATATTATAATATTAACAAGATGGCATTATTCTCTTTTCCATACAAACTTTTTTAACTGCAGGGTCATCTCTGCAAATGGTAAACTTTCCCAGCCTCACACCCAAAATGATGGTGTCCCTCAGGGATCTGTATCAAGTCCACCCTATTCATCCTTTCAGTAAACGACTTATGCGCCAACTTTCCTACTCCTATCAAATATGTTCAATACGCTGATGATTGAATTGTCTACTGCCATGGAAAATCTGTTCCACCTTCTGCAAACTTCCACAACACGCAGTAAATTTGCTGCAAGATAGAGCCAACAACCTACATCTCTCCTTATCTCCAAGTAAATCGAAGGTCATAAAGTTCCCATCTGGTACAGCGCTAATCTTCTTTGATAACTCCCCGTTACCTGCTGTTGATCATTGCAAAATTCTCTGATTTACTTTCGACTCTCTTACATGGAAATAAAGTACAAAACTACCTACATATGGAATTCTACGGATATTAACAAAAATATTGAACACGTTTACCTCGAAATGCGTTCACAACACATTGCACAATGCATTGTCAACATTCATCAGACGTATTCGATACATCATTTGAAATGCACTCTAACAGCATTATGGGCATTTAAATATTCAAAGTATCCTATTTTTTGAGCAGTTCAGTATCTGTCATTCAAATTTTGGGTGATCATGTTATACCTTTTGTTCTACAGGAATTTGTTTCTGCATTTATAGTTATAGTAGAGGTTTTAGTTTCAGATATTCTGAAGCTCAGTAGAATTGAAAAAATTTAATTGGCCAAGCTATACAAATTGTGAAATTTCAATTTTTTATTTTTATTTTATGTTATGGTTCAACACCCAGCTCAATCAGATCGCACCTCTTGACCCAAGGGATTTTGGTTAAAAATTATTTCGTCGTTTTCTGAAACGATTAACATAATTTTTACATTCTATTTCAATGTACAACACAAGAGTAGGCTTTACAATTAAAATTTTCGGATATTTCTGTAATTTTGGATAAATAATAGACCAAAAAAATACTAAACAATATGCAATATGCCTTATGTGTAATTCGAATTAGTAAAACCGGTATTTATACTTAGCGCGCACTGCAAATGAACAGTGGTGAGACTTTTGTTGTGTTCTTTTTACACTATTCTGTTCAGCTCTGTTGAGATAATTTTCAACCTGAGCGGCTGACCAAAGTGAACAGGAAATCTTAAAAAGAATGCTCCTTATGTTTTGAGGATATGATCAACTAAACGGCAGAGACGAGCACCCACAAGAGGTAGTGCAGTTAGGGGCAAGAGGGGAAGAGATAGTTCAGCTCTGTTCAAAACGAGCGCTTAAAAAGAATACGCAAAATCATTCAAGTGAACAGAGCAGCTGATCTGCTCGAGCAAATTCTGTAAAAAGAACACAACTCTATAAACTTAAAATTGTTATTCTCAGACCGTTCAAACACTACCATGTAGTAAGTAATAGCTAACCAGCGTTGCCGGTTTTGTGGAAGACGAAAAAGCTGAAATCTGAAAAACACATATACGCCGGAAGAGCAAGAAGCGATAGCATGATTAAAAACATACTTGCTCGAATATACACGCCACAGCAGCGCCAACGCGCATGCAGGAAAGAGGTGAACTAAAATATACAAAATTTTCAAAAAAACCGTATTAAGTCGTCCTTCCCAAAATTTTTCTACAGGTAGAAATGGATAGAATGATGCTTTTTATACGATAAGTTAAGTCTTCCGTACACGGAAGACCTATTGACATGGAAGACCCAAGTAATGTAAATTGTCAATGATGGGAAGACCTAAGTATAGCGGGATGTATATATATACATGGTTATAACCCTTTCAGCAGAAGGGAGAGAAACGAGAAACGATGTTTAAAAATACTTTTAGATGTAGCCAAGTCAAACAAAGAATTAAAAAGAAACTTAACATTATTTCTTTTACTTGAAAAGTTGCTTTAATGCGTGGGACTCGATTTTTTTTGCCTTTGGCGGCGCTTTCAGTAAAGCTTTCTCCTTCTGAACCTATCAGATGAAAAAAACCAAAACCCCCCCCATGAAAAAGCTATAGCTACGTGACTGCGTGTCCTCATATTTTTTTGCGCGCGATTTGATTAAAAGTTGGTCATACATTCTCTTCTCACTGTCATAAACATCTTTATACATTTGATTCATATATGATTCCAAATATTGAGGTAATACTTAGTCAACTTAGGGATACGCGATATATATCTAGTATCTATTTAAAACATGCTTTCTATCAAATTTCTTTAGAAATGTCATCTCGTCCAAAAACAGCTTTTGCTATTCGTTCTAGAGGTTTATTTCAGTTCACTAGCACACCCTTTGGTTTAATTTCAAGTCCTGCTTCCATGTCACGTTTAATGGATCTCGTAATAGGTCCATCTTTAGAACCTTATTGTTTTTATTACCTAGATGATATAATAATTTGCACATCACAGTTTGATAAGCATTTAGAAATTTTACGTAAGGTGTATGAAAAATTGAAAGAGGAAAATTTAACGATAAATATAGATAAATGTCATTTTTGTCGTCCTTCTCTGCGTTATTTAGGTTATACTTTGGATGAAAACGGTTTAAGTATTGATGAAGAAAAAACGAAGGCAATCAGTAACTATCCAGTACCAAAAACAACAACAGAAGTACGTAGATTTTTAGGGGTTGTTTCATATTATCGACGTTTTTTAAATAATTTTTCAACATTATTCGCTCCTATTTCTGATCTTTTATCTAATAGAAAAAAACATCAACCGATTAGTTGGACATCAGAAGCTCAAAAAGCTTTTGACGACATAAAAATTGTTTTAACTACCTACCGCTTCTGTACTTTGTAGTCCTGATTTCAACAAATCATTTTATCTAATGTGTGGTGCAAGTGATGTAGGTATTGGAAGTGTGCTTTTTCAGTTAGAGGATGGATTGGAACATCCAGTTGCTTTTATTATTAACCAACCAGTAGTGTATCTCTCATAAATTGCAAGAGCTTTTGATAACCTTGAACGGATCGTTTTACGATTCATTTTACCATAGTCGTAGGTGCATAAGTTTTAAAATGACTTGAACGTGTTAAATGTTTTTTCTTAAATATTGTAGAACAGTACACTGATGAGTGAATAAAACAATAGTCTATACAAAATATTTATTGTTTTTTCCATATTACAATTTTCATTTGATTATGATTTTTGAAATTTTTATTGACAAATTTTAATGTGTACCTATTACCTATAGTCGTACCGTGAAGAAAAGTTTTATTAAATATTTTATTGGAAAATCAACACAAGGATGTACAAACTCTGTTGTTTGACTAATATTTATAAGTGATTCAACAATATTATATTCCGTAGCAACTTTCTCAAAATTCATCTGGAATAATGTTTCTAATTGGGCGGAGTAGAATTCGATATTATGGAAGAGGTTATGTTATTCGATTTTTTGTTTTCATTGCAGATCAAGTTTGATTGCAATATTTTGTACCTTTTTTAAAATTTTATACTTTGAATTATGTCGCTGCATAATCGAAACTGTTGTGTATTTGGTTGCACTAGCCGTAAAGGGAAAAATCCCGATTTATCTTTCCATAAATTTCCTCCCATGGGAAGAATGGTAAATATTGAAAATACGTTTGGAGAAAATATATCTCAAAGAAAGGCTTGGGTAACGAAATTAAAAATGGGGAAACCAGCTACAGATAGTATGTCCGTGTGTTCTTTACATTTTAAAAGTGAAGACTACCGTAGTCAAGGTTAGTACCAAGTGTGTAATAGTTTAAGTTAATAGTGGATGGTATAGTTTATAACTTATTTGTAAAGGTGAACAATATGTTAGCGGTATTCTAAAAAGTACCCGTCAGCAATTGTCACGTCACTTCTCTCTCATCAGCAAAGCAAATGGTAGTGGACGAGCGGGGTGAGCGCGGGATATACAGCGCGCATATACTGCACCGTATGCATGAATCAGTTAAGAAAGATACGTTACACAAAATATACTGTACGCTCTTGAATAAATAGTTGTTTGGGTAGTTTGTGAGTTTTATTGGGGATGAAACCCTATAATTGTTAACATCAGAAGTGGGATAGTTCTACGTGCAAAAGTGATCAAAATAAATAAACAATAAACTTGAATTAAAATGATGGAAGAAGAAAATTGTGTTTGTGTTAATGGTGAGTCATCCGAACAACATACTGAGCCCATCATTGAGTCTGGGGATGATTTGGTACCACCGAGTCCGAAGCGCCCTAAGCTACAATGGCAAGAAACCTTGATAAATTTAATGGCAGCTCAGCAACAACAAATAGCTGAATTAACTAAACAATCCAAAATGGCGATGCCACCGTGTTCCACACCAACGCCCAGTGTGTCCGGAGCAGATGGATCAAATGCGCAGGCGTCAGTGTTCGGACCAATGAAATCATCGTTTAAACTAACCAGCTACGATCCTGACAACAGCGCATACTCCATTGAGGAATGGCTAGACGATGCAACAAAATTAAAAGATGATTTAAATATTAGTGATAATTTGATGATTGCAAAAGCTAGCGAAGCTTTAAAAAACCGTGGCTATAACTACTGTTGTGACTGGAGGCCCCTTTGTCGGAATTGGATAAATTTTTGTGCCGATCTAACCATTGCATTCCCCGACAAGGAGACACCAGGTATACGCGCTTACAGAGCAGCTACTCTGCGCAGTCGGGATTGCAATTCATTATGTGACTACGGAAATCAGAAATTGCGCCTCATAAGCAGATTTTATGGTATGTTACCTTGGGACATTATTTTAAGTATGGCCGAGCATGGATTAGACCATGCAGAAGCACGTTCTGCTTTGAGAATTCAGAAACCAAGTTCCGATCGCGAGTTATTGAAATTGTTAAGTGAGTTTGACGCTCGTCGCGCTGAGTCATCACAAATGTCTAGATACTCTGAATCCACAGTGATGTTTAGAAAACATGAACGGCGGCCAAGGGAACACACGGACAAAAGAAATGTAAGACAAAACAAGACATTTAGAGGAGCATGTTTTAAATGCGGACGTCAAGGTCACCAACAAGATTCATGTCGCATTGTACGCAATCAAGAACCTTCGAAAGAAACCCATGAGAAGTCTGAATCCACGAATGTGCCTTCCTGTATACACTGCAAAAAAATGGGAAATACAGTAGAAAATTGCTGGTACAAACACGGAAAGCCCAAAAAAGCGTTTGTATTGAAAAAATGACGCCATCTTAGTACAACTCCAATAGCAACATTATTGTGTCGCAATGAATCTAAATCATTTACATACCTCATTGATAGCGGTGCCGATATATCAATCATCAAGCACTCCATTGTAAAAACATTAGGTGCCGTTATTAAAACTGATGACAACGTACGTGCTTTTTCGGGTCTTGGAACGCGAGTTGTTTATACTTTAGGTTGTAGTGATTTAATAGTTATTTTGCCGACCCTCACATTAGAAATAAACTTTATAGTAGTTCCTGACAATGTTATTCCCAGTAATATTGACCTTATTATCGGTTGGGATGTCATAAACCGACCTTGCTTACGTGTCGAAAAAAATTCAAACGGACTTGAACTTCATTTCCAACCGACCAGCTTGACAAAAGTGATGACGATTAAAAATGCGACTGATTTCAAAATAAATCAAACTGGAATAGACAGTAACTTGAAATTAAAAGTGGAGAACCTATTGGTGGAATACAAAAATAAAACAATCGATCATATAACCACTGGAAAAATGAAAATCAGATTAAAAGATACTACCCCAGTAGCATACCGTCCTCGACGATTATCTTATCAGGAGAAAGAGTTCAGCTGAAGAAAATAATAGAGGAACTGTTGAGTGCCGGAATCATTCGTAAAAGTCATTCCGAATACCCAAGTCCAGTTGTGCTGGTGAAGAAAAAAAATGACGAATTAAGGATGTGCGTGGATTATCGTGACGTGAATAAAAAAGTGTTTAAGGAGAGATATTTTATCCTCTACCTCTCATTCAAGACCAAATTAATGCCTTGTGCCACGCTAAATTTTTCACAGTTGTTTTGGACATGAAATCGGGATTTTTTCAGATGGAAATTAGTGAAAGTTCTAAGCATATAACAGCTTTTATCACCCCAGATGGGCATTATGAATTTAATCGTATGCCATTTGGCTATATTAATTCTCCTGCAATATATCAACGTGCCATTGACGAAGCTTTAGGTGATTTAAAGGGCAGCAAAGCTTTTGTTTATCTAGACGATGTACTTGTGCCATCTAAGACAATTGAAGAAGGGCTCCAGAATTTAGAAGAAGTACTGAAAGCCTTATCAAGTAATGGATTTTCCTTAAATTATGAAAAATGTGTCTTTTTCGCGTTAGAAACCGAATATCTCGGTGTTGTGCTGAGCGAAGGAACAATACGTCCTAGTCCAAGGAAAGTTACGGCCTTGACAAAAACAACTGCTCCTTCAGACATAAAAGGTGTTCGCCAATTCATGGGTCTTGCGGGTTATTTTCGTAGATTTATTGAAGGATTTTCACAATTAACTGCACCCATAACTGCGTTGTTACGTAAAAATAGCGTTTTTAAGTGGTGTCCAGAGTGCGAGAGAGTGAGACAAACAATTATAAATAAGTTAACGGAATACCCCGTATTGCGGATGTATAATCCAAACTTACAATGTGAACTTCATACTGACGCAAGTTCTATAGGAATAGGAGCTGTGCTTCTTCAAAAGGAGAATGGTGTGCTTCGACCCGTCGCTTATTACAGCCGTCGGACTACGGAGTGTGAATCGCGATATCATTCCTATGATTTAGAAACACTTGCTATAGTGGAAGCAGTTGAGCATTTCCGTGTGTATTTGTACGGAGTTCACTTTATAGTATATACTGACTGTAATTCAGTGCGCGCTACTGCGTTAAAGAAAAATTTACATCCCCGAGTTGCACGTTGGTGGGTTAAGCTACAAGACTATGACTTCACAATTGAATATCGGCCGGGCACTAAAATGAGTCATGTGGATTATTTAAGCCGGAATATGTGCATTAAAAACTTTAAACATAAACAAAATAGGTGACGTACAAACATTAAGAGAATTCCAAAACAACGACCCATTTTGTCGCGAGATATTTAAACAACCTAATAGTAACCCAGATTTAATAATAATAAACAATGTAATAAGTGTATTTCTAAAATGCGCGAAGATTTATTTTGGCCAAAAATGGGACAATGTTTAAAAAAGTATATTAGGGATTGTCGGGCTTGTGTTGTAGGAAAATCACATACAGGACGTCGAACAGGACTATGGCAAAATGGTGAAAAACCAGACGACATATTGCATACGTGGCACATCGATCATGCTGGACCTTTGGTGAAATCAAATAGTTGCACTCAAATTTTAGTTATAATTGATGCATTCTCTAAATTTTGTCGATTGCAATACCTAAAAAGACTTCTGAACATACAATAAGTGCATTGTTACCAGTGTTTGAAGAATTAGGTTCACCAAAACGTATTATAGCTGACAGGGCAGCTGCATTTACTTCAGTAGAGTTTCAAAACTTCCTATCAGAGAAGGAGGTGCAGTTACATCACATAGCAACAGGAGTACCACGCGGCAATGGTCAAGTTGAGCGTGTCATGCGTACTCTTTTCAATCTATTGAGAACAACTCTCACAGCCGAAAAAGAAAAATCGTGGACGATAGTATTACCCATGATAGAGGACAATTTGAATACAACCATACACTCTACGACTGGTTACGCACCGATAACACTACAATTTGGTACTAATCCTAGGTTAACAGCTACTCAAAAGTTTTTAGGGGATACATTGCCAACCGATAATTACATTGACCCTGAAAATGCTGTCGTGGAAGCACGAAGGAAAATTGAAAATATAATAAGTACACGACCTCAGCAGTTCAACGCAACTCGCAAACCTGCCACTTTGTTCAGTATAGGAGACCTTGTTGCGGTCGAAGATTCTCAGTTAGCCGGTGGAGGAAAACTGAAAGCAAAATACAAGGGACCATACACTGTCCGAAATGTACTACCTAATGAGAGGTATGTGCTGCAAAATCAAAAGCATCGTACTACTGTGGCTGCTCATGAGCAGTTAAGACGCTGGCCTACTACTGAATAGAAATAAAAAGTAAGTGATATCTTTGATCATCTAACTTCTCATTTGTTAATTTCAAGTTGTAGTACCTAAAAAAAAGGTGGCAATACTACCTAGTATATAAAATGTAAACAAAATAACAAATTATATAGTGGCAATACCACTGTATCGTAAGGACAACATTGCTACCTATCATATTATATAATATCATGACAACAATATTTGAGTTAAAACAAGTAGGTGTTGAAAAATGTGAAATCAAACATTTATTCAGAGATTTCAGTATAAAATTGTTTATGTAAGTTGTATCGCTATAAGCATACTTAAATTTCAAGTTTACAGTCTGAACCGAACCGTAGAATAACCAAACAAATATGTCAAGTTGTCACAGATTACTGAAGTTAGGTTTTAAAACAAACAAACATAATTTTTCTTAATTGTAGTAAAAGATTCTGCAGTGGCGTTCCCACTAGAGATCATTCTCATATGGAATATGTGGAATTCCCACTAGAGATAATCTCATATGAAATATGTGGCATTCCCACTAGAGATCATTCTCATATG
>CAJUYI010005311.1:0-16024 GCA_910591695.1 Galerucella pusilla
CAAAATAATTTTTGATTGTCTAGTTGTCAAATTTTTTCTGTTGTGTCGGTTAGGGATAAAAATTCATTTCTACTTATTTTTTCTTGACAACGGTGGCTGGAACGCTACCGAAACGTTGAAATAAAGAATTTAAAAATATTGTGGTTTAATTTCCCAAGAAATTAAAAAAAGAATAAAAGTTTGATAATAACAAATTATATTAGTATATAGGTAATAAAAAAATAAAGTACCTGGGCTGTTGAGCACAACTCAAACGAATGAAGGAAGGAATATACAGGGTGTCCCAAATAAGAGTGACTGATTTTAAACATAAATTCCCAGCTTATTAATTGCTCCAAAGAGATGGGGTTTTCACTAGTTTCACTAGTTCATCGAAGAGATTTTTTCAGGCTTGGCTGGCATTTCATCCCATCAACACAGGGTGTTGGTCAAATTCAAAGGGGAAAATATGTATTATTTTAAGTGGAACACCCTATAATTTTTGATCTCATTCGAAAGAGCAATCATTCTCCTTTCCAAAAATGTATAGTTTTCTATCTTTTGTTTCAAGATATTCGAGGTTTCATGTATATAGTAGTACATTTTTAATTAGTAATTTCATATGAACGTATTTTGATGCCTTAAATCAACTCATGCTGTGACCGTTTGACGCATAACAACAAAATCAGCAATTTTGACCACCACATTATTCGTTAATAGCACGAGATTCTTTGAAACCGTTTTTTTATGATAAGTGGATTGGTCGAGCTGGACCGATTGAATGGGCACCGCGGTCTCCTGAATTAACTGTCCCAGATTTTTTTCTCTGGAGATATGTGAAGGATAGGTGCTACAATCCTAAGCCTAACAATTTAGCAGAACTAAAAAATAATATCAGGAACATTATTATTATAAAACATTCCGCAAGAAATGTTAGAAAATTCATTTGAAAAAATTTCATTTACAGTTATGCATAAACGAAGAGGGTAGGCATAAGCAGGATTTATTGTAACTTTTTTGTTCTTCCTTCTTCATATGTATTGAGGAATGTTATCATGTTTTCTTACTAAATAAACTGTTTGTCAGATATGTTGGCAATTATTCACGTAATTAAAAATGCACTACTACATGAAACCTCGAATATCTTTGTTGTTGATGAAACAAAAGATGGAAAACTATAAATTTTTGGAAAGGGGAATGATTGTTCTTTCGAATAAAATCAAAAATTATAGGGTGTCCCATTTAAAATAATAAATATTTTCCCCTTTAAATTTGACCAACATTAGTAAAACACCCTGTGTTGATGGGATAAAATTCCAGCCAAGCCTAAAAAAATCTCTTTGATAAACTAGTGAAACTAGTTAAGACCCCATATCTTTGGATCGATTAATAAGCTGGGCATTTATGTTTAAAATCAGTCACTCTTGTTTGGGACACTCTGTATAATATAACAAAAATTCTCGCGAACACTTTCGGAGTAAACGAGCGAGAATCAGCGGAGCCCCGCATAATCGGTTTGTTTCGCACTACACTCACTAATTGCCGTTTAGAAACTAACAAACAACAAATTTCTGCAAAATCTAATACTTATCACTTTTTTTTCAACATTTCTGAAAAGAAAATAAATCTTATTGAAAATAAGATATTATTAGGTTGATGAAAATGTGTTTGTTTACTGTTTGCTACGTTTTAAAGGTTAATCTACAACTAGCATACATCAGCTGTAACAAAATAACCCGTCTGCACATGCGTATCGTATGAATTACTAGTAAAATTTTTGGAAGATTTATTGCCCATGTAATAATACAGATTCCAAGAAAATTTTCGTTGTAAATTTCGGAGTAATTTTCGGCCTAACTAACAACTACAATTATTCATTCAAAAATTTTTGTTGCAGAAATGAATGAACTGCCATATTACATCGATTATCCTCCGTGGAGATTGGAAATTCACAAAATTGTGACATCCAAGTATTTCGATTTGGCAATAGCGTTGGTTATAGGTTTAAATGTCATAACAATGGCAACCGAACGATACCACATGCCAGATTACTGGGAATACGCACTCAGGATTTTCAATTATTTTTTCACTGCAGTATTTATTCTAGAAAGTACTATGAAATTAGTTGCCTTAGGTTTAAAGATGTATAGAAAAGACAAATGGAATCTTCTAGATGTTGCCATTGTGATATTATCAGTGGTGGGGATTGTAATAGAAGAGATAGTGCAGGACCTAAAAATAATACCAATTAATCCAACAATTATCAGAGTAAGTCATTGTAAATCATTTTATAAATGTCAAGAAAATTATTTGAATAATGGCCCTTTTTGTACACATGCAGAGGTATAACAATAAATTGGAAAATTAATGAAATAACTTACATATTGAATTGAATTTTAATGTCCACAATTTTTTTGTGCGAGCGAAACTGAAAGAGTCAGCGCAAAAGACTTATCGAGTGCTTACAAGCTAAACCGCTTAGGCCAATGAGCACCTGTCCTCAACATTTGTTTACTTTTATAAAATTGGAATCCTACAAAAATTTTTTATTTATTAGGTATAGATAAAGATATCGGTTCTCACAATTGTTAGTGTTTTCACTCGCTATTGAAGACGTGATCTGTTTTGGTAATTTTGTTTTCATTTAAAATAATAAGTGTGGCCAGCTATATTATTCGTAATGTATCCAGAAGGGGAAGAAAAATGATTGAATAAGGTATACAGCATTGAGAAAATGGCCTCGTAAGTAATATTTTTCTTGAAAGAAATGGATATTTTTCCTTCCAATTTTTGAAAAAAATTAATGTTATGCACGTGAAGGAAGGTTAAGGGCAAATAATAATGTATCCATCAATTCTTATAATTATAATTTGGAATAAAAGCAGTGGTAAGAAATATTAAAAAATTATGATGAACTACTGTACAAATTATCATTTTTGTCGGATTAAAAGTTCGGTAGTGGTAAACGAATAAAAATATGAAAATTGAAGAGCTTGTGGAAAATAAAAATAATTCTTTGGCAGAGCGGTGTTTCGATCCACGGACATCTTTGCAAGGTTTATGGAATATTACCAGGTTAACTCATTGGTCGGAATTTCGTATTAAGGAGACCCTAGATACAGACTAAGTAGAGAGTGCGTCATTAACAAAAACCACCTCTTCACTTCTTAGAAATCAGACAACCTGGGACATGCCACAAGACGGTATGATGAAAAAGTATAACTTTTCAAAGAAATTCGTTACGGAATTAAGGAACAAGCAGGAATGGAATTCAAATACCATTACCAGACTTGGAAAGAATGCTATTCAATGGTACAGAGACGGCTCAAAAGCAATAGGAGGAACTGGGATAGGAGTGTTCGAACAAGGAACCAAACACTCTGAAAGCTTGGGAAAAACCCCAAGTATCTTTTAAGCGCCATAAGAAAGTGCGCCCAGTTCAATATTTATAAAGGATACAGAAGACAAAGAATTATCATAATGTCGGATAGTTGAGCAGCCATTAAAGCACTGAGCTCTTGTGTAATCAATTCCAAAATGGTGTGGGAATGCCTAGACAAACTCAATGAACTAGGCGAGAACAATATACCTTACTATGAATTCCAGGACACACTGGAATAGAAGGAAATGAAATAGCAGATGAACTAGCAAAGAGGGGAGCTGAAATACCTTTCTGGGGACCTAAACCCTTTTGCGGAATCAGCTCCAATGTAATATGGGAAGAAATAGGTGAAGCCGAGAAAAAAAGATCTGTCCATTGGAAAGACCAAATGAATGCATATATATATATATATATATATATAGGCTATTCATTCCTGTCGGAATGGTGGCCGCTGATTTAAGCTCATCAGATTCATTTTTTTTTGCGGTGAATCACTCCGCTGACTATCATGTATTTTGTTTTTTCTTCATTTATTTCCAAGCCTCTACTTTTCGCTTCTCAAGCCAAATCGCATAGCATCTTATCCAGGCTCTTTCTATTTTTTGCAATTAAAGCGAGGTCGTCTGCATATCCTATTATTTGTGTCATATTCTGAGAAATTATAGTTCCCCGAGATATCGCTTGAATCGCTCCGTCTAACGCTATGTTGAACAGCGTGGTTGATAGTGCATCACCCTGTCTTACACCTTTTTCAATAGCAATTTCTTCTGTGTATCCCTCATCTGTTATTACTTTGGTTTTCGAATTGTTAAATGACATTTTTGTTAGCCGGATAAGTTTTTTCGGTATTCCCATTTTATGCATTTCCTCTAATAGTTTATATCTCTTAACACTATCGAATGCTTGCTTAAAATCCACAAACTGTATATGCAAATTTATTCCATACTCGTAACATTTTTCTATCGTTTGTGTCATTACATGAACGGCATCTATTGTCGATTTCCCACCTCGAAACCCATATTGGTAATCTCCTAGTTTCTCTTCCGAGTATTTAGTTATTTTCTGTCTTATTAGCGACGTTAGTATCTTATATGCCGTATTAAGTAGGGTTATTCCTCGGTAGTTTTGGCACTTTGTTTGGTCTCCCTTTTTAAAGATAGGTTTTGTCAATCCCAGATTCCATTCTGTTGGCATTTGTTCTTCATTCCATATTTTGGTTATTAGTTCAAATATTTGTTTGTTTAGCTCCCTTCCTCCTTTCTTCACTAACTCGTTAACTATTCCATCTGATCCTGGTGTCTTCTTCTGTTTGAGATTCAATATTATTTCTTCGTATTCTGCGTATGTTGGTGGGGTTTCTTCTTCTTCTTCCTCTTCTAATGCCTCATAGTTTGCTTCTGTAACCCTATCCTCCTTAAACTGTCTTTTATAGTAAGTTTCTCATTCCGTTTTATTTATTCTAGCCGTTTCTGTCTTCTTTTTACTTTGTTTTTTTATAAGGTTAAATAATCTTTTGTTATCTTTGCTGTCCTGCTCTATATCCAACATCATTTTCTTTACCCACTCTGATTTTTTTGTCTTGCAACATTTGTCAGACTCTTTCTTTTTTTCCTTGTATTCTGCCAATTCTACCTCTCTTTCTGTAATAAGCCATTTCGCCCGTGCTTGATCTTTTTTCTCTTTTTTCTTCTCACATTCTTCATCGTACCAATCTTTACTTTGTTTTTTCTCTTTTGTTCCTAATATTTCATCTGCTGTTCTTGCCATACTATTTTTTATGCATTCCCATGTTTGTTCTATGTTTTGGTCTGCTCCTTCAACTAGGTTTTCTCTTAATCCTTGTATGTATTTTTGTTTCGTGGTCTCTTCCTCTAGCTTTTCCATTGTTTTAATTTCTTCTCCCTTGCAAAGTTCCGTAATGAATGCATAAGTCAAAGTAAAAGTAAGTAAGAGTTTTAACAGGTATCCTAGCGGGACATTGTCGCCTGAATGGGCACCTGAAAAAGCTCAAAAAAGTGGAGGAAGAAGATTGTAGATTTTGTGGCATAGAAGAAGAAACCTCCATTTTCCAACTGCACAGCACATCAAATCCTAGAACACATCACCTGAGAGATTACTGGATAGAAGAGGAACATTTACCTAAGTTGAAGCCTGAAGATATCCTAAAATTCCTCCGGGGAGTAAGACTAAAGGAACTACTACTTTCTGAGACTCTACTCAGAAACTAAGTAGAAGTGAAGGGGCACAATAGATCTTTTGGGTCTCAGTGAACGTCATCCCAAATAAATAAATACAATAACTCATTGGTTGAAATTTCGCATTAAGGAGACCCTAAATCTGCCGGGAAACGTGAATGCACTTCATTACAAGTTGACGAAAAACAACTAAGTAATACATTTTGATATTCAAAAACGCATCTAGTTAATTTCTTGTTGGCACATATTCGGATTCCATTTTCCATCCCGAAGAGAGGCGGCTTTTACAAATGTTAAAAATACTTCATCAAGAGGGAATCGGTGATACTGGATGTGTTGAGTTTCTTGTAAGTAGTATTCTATAAACCTTGACCTCTGGATTATGGGCTCAACACGATTTCACTGCGCTACTCTGCTCTTATTCAGTTTTGTCAAATAGAAAGTCAAAAGGGATAAATGCTCTTCAGATTCACGCTCATTGGCCGTTTCGGTTAATCCTGTCCGCTATTGCAAGACCGATGTACGTATATAAAATTCGCTCCCTAGACTATTATTAGAGGATAGAGATGAGGAAAAAACACTTACAACAATTTTATTTCAGGTTCTCAGAGTAATGAGAATAGCTAGAGTTTTAAAACTCTTGAAAATGGCCAAAGGAATTCGAGCACTTCTGGATACAGTTATGCAAGCTCTCCCACAAGTTGGGAATTTAGGGCTACTATTTTTCCTCCTATTTTTCATTTTTGCAGCCTTGGGAGTAGAATTATTCGGCAGGTTGGATTGTAACGTCACTCCGTGTCAAGGTAAATTGAAATTTCAGTTAGTAACAATGTGAAATCAATTGGATTGATCAAAATGATTATATCTTATATTCTTTAATTTGTAGGTTTGGGTGAACACGCACACTTTCAAAACTTCGGTATGGCGTTTCTCACTTTATTCAGAGTGGCTACTGGAGATAACTGGAACGGTATAATGAAGGATACTCTAGATGATGAATATTGTGATCATAAAGACGACTGCGTTAATAATTGTTGCATTTCACCAATTATTGCTCCAATATTCTTTGTTATTTTTGTCTTAATGGCTCAATTTGTTTTAGTTAATGTCGTCGTAGCCGTAAGTGTATTTTACATATTTTTATAATACTGTAAATATAAAGCGGCTAGACACCCCTTATGGGGTTGCGCCGCATAAATGCTTTCTAGATCCGCTTTCTGGGGTGGATCAATCCCCTTCATTTCATTATTTTATTGTTTATTTTTTTCCATAGAATCCTATCCCTCGTTTTTTCCTTCCATCTAACGATTCCTATCCTTCTCAAGTCCTCCTCCACTTCCTTCACCCACTTAGATCTGGGTCCTCCTTGCCTTCTCCTACCACCTGGTTCCCACTATAGCGTTAAGCAAGCGATGGCACGCGCGCAAGCCATTTTAGTCTTTGTCTCTTTATTCTCTTCACTATATCTTCCCCGTTCATTTCTCTCAGTATTTCATTATTCATACGTTGCCTGTATCCATTGTCGACAGTTTTCATTGGCACTAGAATTGTTCTCATTATTTTTCGTTTTACTATCCTTGACTCCTCTTCATCTCTTTTTGTCATTGTCATCGTTCCTGCTCCATACATTATCACAGATCTTATTGTTGTGTTGAAAATGTTAAATGAAGTGTATCTTGTTGATAGTAGCTTGCTTTTTAGTAGTTTCTTATTGGGACAGTATACCCTAATAGCATCCATTATTGGTTCATCTATTTCTGATCTTCGTTCCCAATCACTGCTGATCGTGACTCCCAGATTTTTCCACTTTCTCAAATTCATATTCCCCCATTTTTATCATTCTGTTTCCACACTCTTTGCCAACTCTTATTATTTTTGTTTTGTTTCTATTTATTTTTACTCCCATTATTTCACCTTCTTTTGTTAATTCTAGTATCATCTGTTTCATGATATTCCTTCTTTTCGTTACTATCACTATACAGTGTTATTCAAAAGTCCCCTCCCCCCTCGTATCTTTTGAACAACTACACTTACATTAATAAAATTTGGAGGGTGAAAATAAAGTGTTGTAAAGTTCTTTACGAATGGTGACAGGTGACGTAATAGTAATAGATGACGTCACAGTGCCACTCTGGCCAATAATTTCAAATAGGACCTTATGGCATGTGATATCTCGTTTCAAAGGCATTGACATTGGCTTAAACTAATTTTGACGGATAAATTAAATAAATACCAAAATTATTTCTTCACATTTAAATATTGAAGATTTTTCAGTCCGCCTCTGGTTAGTTGTCAAAAAAATTGACGTTTTTAATTTAATAGTATTTGTTGTTTTTCAAAGTTTTTCTAAATAGCTTAAATATTTAATTTTATTATTGTTTAACGAGACGTTTAAGAGTTTACATAGGCAAAATGGTACGTACTCAAGCCGACAAAGTAGCAGCTATCTTAATAATTGGTGAATCTAGAAAGAATCTCCATGAAGCGGAACGTTTCTTTAATGAGAGATACCCAGATCGCCCTATCTTGAGAACTTATTCGAGGGAGCTTCTTCACAAGTTTGAAGCAACAGGTAGTCTTCAAGATGCCAAACGATATGGTCGACCAACATTTAGTGATGATAAAAAAATTGATATAGTTGCTTAAATGGTAGTAAACCCTACTTCCTCTTCAACTAAAGTTTCGCCTATCAGTGAAGTAAGTAAAAGTACAGAACAGAGAGTGGTGGCTAAAAATAAATTTCATCCATACAAGTTAAAAATGGTGCACCACCTTTCGGATGACGACCCCGACTGAAGACTCGAATTCTGTGAATGTATGACAAATAAAATTAGTCAAAACCCACATTACACAAAAACAATTTGTTTAAGTGACGAAAGTACTTTTTGCCTCAATGGAAATGTGAATACACAAAATGTAAGGTATTGGAGTGACACAAATCCTCACACCTTTCGCGAACAGCATACCCAATTTCCAGAAAAAGTCAATGTTTGGGCAGGTATATTGGGAAACCACATAGTTGGTCCTGTTTTCCTAAATTCAAATTTAAGCGGTGAAGTGGATCTGGAGATGTTACAAAATGCAATTGAGTCGTTAATTCTTGAAATTCTGGAAGATAATCCAGATGGATTCGGCCATCTGGAAATAACATTTCAACAAGATGGTGCTCCTGCACATTATAATGGTGCAGTAAGACGTTACCTGGATGAAGAATATCGAGGTAGATGGATTGGCCGGCGAGGTCCTATAGAATGGCCACCTTGGTCACCAGATCTGACACCATTAGATTTTTTTCTATGGGGGTACTTGAAATCCAAGGTTTATACCACGGCACCAGATAATAGCATTGGCGTTTTAAAAGGAAGAATTATTGAAGAATGCAATGCAATTTCAGCTGACACATTCGAACGAGTACGACAAGAGTTTACTAATAGGATGAATTACTGTCAGGAAGCAGACGGAGCACATTTCGAACACTTGCTATAAGAATATAAAAAAAAATTTCAATAATTTTGGTATTTATTCAATTTATCCGTCAAAATTAGTTTAAACCCAAACAAAATTAATATGGCTTTGTTGCTAATGTCAATGCCTTTCAAAGGAGATATCACTTGCCATAAGGTCCTATTTAAAATTATTTGCCAGAGTGGCAATGTGACGTAATCTATTACTATTACGTCACCTGTTACCATTCGTAGAGAAGTTTACAACCCTCCAAATTTTATTAATGTGAGTGTAGCCGTTTAAAAGATACGATGGGGGGGGGGACTTTTGAATAGCACTGTATAATAGCAAACTAATTTCAATAACCGGACTTTATAACGTGCCCATGCGAATGTTACTAAGTATCTGAATCAATTATTTTTGTTGATTTTATTCACAAAGGTTTTGTCGATTTGAAAATTCAACTTTTGGATGATTTAAATAGTTCCCCATTTATGCTTTGACGTAAATTCCGTTTCACGTAAGAAGAACCCACTTGAAGTTGCAGTCGTGTGCGCGAACTTGTAAAAACCAGGCTATATTGTAACATTGACATTCGACGTCAAATCAGTAGCGTAACGTTTTCACATTTTGTAGGATATCACAAAATATCAATATTTAAAATTTATTTATCCTATGTATAGTTTAAATAAAACATATTTGGGAATTATTTGAAGCTTTAGAAGATACTTGGTATCGTGAAAATGTTTATACTTTCAATTAACGATTGGCGATGTTCGTTTGTTACGCCAATGACATGAAAATAACTCGTAAGAGAAGCGATTTTGTCTAAAATTGCGTGCTCCTTCACTACTCTGTAGATAATATATTTATAACAATACTGATGAAATTATTAATATTTCATATTGGTGCACTTATTGCAGGTTTTAATGAAACACTTGGAAGAATCCCACAAACAGCTCGAAGACGAACAAGATTTAGATGCTCAGCTTGAAAGAGAATTTGTTGAAAAGCAAGAAAGAAATGAGAGGGAACTGTATCTTGCCCTTCAGGCGGACCAGGAATGTCAATCACAAAAGAAACAATTGTATAAAGTAAGATTTTAGTTGTTTGTAGATGTATAGAGTGTATGCTGTGTAATGTAAATATGTATAATTAGTATCCTCTGTAGGTATAAGTGGAAATTAAAAATATATTTTTCCAATGTGCACTTTACTTTCTACTTTCTGTTTAGCATCTATCCCTACACTATGTACAAAAACATCAATTTGGTTTGCGGTTAACCATACATATGGTTATGAGGTTGTTAATTTCTGAATATACTTAAAGAAAACAATGGTTAGAGTTAGATAATATGGCTCTATTCATGCATCGTCGTCTTGAACACAGTAATAATCATTATTCAGATTTGGACTTAACACTCTCAAGGCCCGGGACTAAAAAACGGCGAGGCCCGCTCAAGGAATTCGAAATTCCGAAAAACTCAGGTGATTAAATTATTTTTAGACGGTTTTGATAATAATTTTGATTATACAGGGTGTTCCTTAAGTAATGGTCCAAAGTGAAATGGAAGATTATTTGCCTAAAATATTTGCCTACAATCTGAGGAGGCATTTGAAGATTTCAAGATAAAAAATGATTCCCTTTTTCGAAATGAAAAAATAATTTAAAAAAAATAATGTTAGAAGTATGCGAAATAATTTGAAACTTTCGGTATTTTGACGTATCTAAATATGTTGTGTTTGTTATTTTTACATAACTAACTGTATACATTGTATAGAGGTTCGTGGAGATAAAATTTCTTCCTTTCTTTCATCTAGGCACCGTCCATAAATTTCAATAAGTCTGCTTACTCTCGCCGAAACCTAAAATCGTCCCCTCCTGTCCTCGCGCATCCCTTGCCCTGCCGGTTTGCCTCGAGTGCCCACCGGGTGGGCTAGCTAGTTTAACAGAGTGTCTTCAATTGAATAGTTCGCAGTGTCGATACGAGTTCTACTGAGTGCGCGAAATAAACGTTTTATTTGAACCTAGTTTTTTTGAGCATCAAGTACTGTAATAATGGCTTCTCACCGATCTTATTGCTCTGTTTCTGTCCGAGTTTATTCGAATTTAGGTTAGACTGTCGTATAATAATTATCTCAGGTAGGGTTCCAGTATTTGCCTTTCAAGTTTTAATATATTACTTACAAAAAAAAACATACATTATTGGTTTTTTCCTAGTAACAACTGCATTTTGAAATTTTTATTTGATAGTACAGGTGAAATTTTAGTATATATTCAATAGTAAGGCACAAAAAGTTTCAGAGGTGGTACTCAAATAATTATCTGTTATTATTTTTATAAAATTCCGTCAAAAATAATGCTGAAGATTTTTATGTCATTTCTAGAATTAATGTTGTTGGAATTTTGTTTAATATGGATTATTTCCAAAACATTTCTCACCTTATCGTTTTTTTCCTTTGCGAGAATTTTAGTTTGGTCATAGTTAAATGCATGTCCTGTTTGTTATCTATGATGTGAGAGTGCTGTTACATCTGTTTTGGAGTATTTGTGAACTTGTAATCTTTTGCAGATATTGTTTACACTGCAGCAATCTTGGCAAGGAATTTGATACACTGTATGTGTTTGCTTGTGTTTATTTATTTTTGGTTTAATTTTTGAGAAAAATATCTTGTTGGTGTCAATCAGTTTGTGAGAAATTGATCTTTTTTCCTTTTGTGTTATTTTGTTTATTTTTTCTGAGATTCCATTCACTTAGGGAAGCGAAATATAAGTATTGGATTTTTTTTATTAGTTTGGGAGTTGTTATATATGGAATGAATTCGTTTATTGATAATTTTGTTAGTAAATTGTCGTGGGTAGTTGTTTTCTGCTAGAATGGTTTTAATTTTCCTAAGTTAGCTTCTCTAAATTTAGGTTAGTTCAATAGATCTATGTAATTCATTATTCAAATTATTTTATACTTATTATATGTAAAATTATGATATTCATAAATGAATATTCGTGAAATTTACTGTTTCAACTCTTACTCTGTGGAATCTACTCATTCCTTTGTAAATTAAACCAACTGTTCCCAATTAATTCCATAATATATTAGAATTACCATTTTTTTTAATATATTGTGAAGTTATCTGAAAACAGTTGGTTTCATTTACAAAGAAATAAATATTCATAAGTATTAAATATGATCAATATTTAACGCCTGTCCCTCGTAGACATACTTCCGAGTAAACATATTGATCACGGTGCCGATTGACCCCCGTATAACACATTTTTGCTGTTATCTGCATGATTTATGACCGATAACAAAAAACGAGGTACATTTCAACAACTTCAAAGGAGTTACCAGACTTATTGAAATTTATGGACGGTGATCTAGGTAATTTAGTTCAAATGTTTTTCTTTTTCTACATTTTTGATAAGTAAACTTTTGTATAAGTTCCTGAGCGACGCGACTGCATTGCATCATCAACCAGTGTCTGCACTTCTATTACTTCCGGAGGAGTACAGGTTAATTCAAAATCAGACATTTCGTACTTGTTTGAGTAAAAAAAATTTCGTGACAGAAAGAATATGTTTTTACATAATTGTCAAAACCAATAAACTAGTAATATTGGCCAGCAGTAGTTTCATGAAGCTCTTTGTTAAAATTTGTCAAATTTTTTTTCAAAAGCTTGTATAAAAGCGTTTATGAAATAATAATCTTTTGTGTCACAAAGGCAGACGCTACACTCGCTCGATTCTAATAGTCTTGAGCTGCAACTGTTTTTCGCCTACCTAATAAACCAATAAAAATTCATGTGAAACGACAAATGAAATTTTCCGTCCTTGGGCTGCTGAACATTACTTTCCGCCCTATTTTTGGTGTTCATATAATTGGTTTTCCATGCAGTAATAGGGCAGTCGGTATGGGTCATTTTATACCAAAAGTACAAGTAATTAGCAATACATTTTTTTTCATAAGTACCTTAAAGTATGTAGATCAATATAAAAAAAAGTTTACCAGCTTATCGATTTCCCAAATTGAAAAAAAATCAAAAAACTTTTTTTTCGAAGTTCTTTAATATTTCGCACTTGGAGAAAGGTAGATGAAAATAAAAAACACCACCGTGTAGGGGAAGTCTTTCGCAATAAAAAAGGTCTCCTGCGTTTTTTTGTCCGAGCAATGGTTTGTCCAGAAGAAATTCGGTAATCTAAGTATGTGTTCCGCATCCGCGCGACTCTGCTGCACGGCGGAAGACCTACTTTCTGAATCGCGGAAAAAAATATTAAAATTTATTAAGGGTCATCTACCAAATTCGACCTTGCACAATTATGCTTTGTATATTTTGTTGTTTCCCTACGTCCTCACGTTTAAGTTCACATAACGAAAATTTTATCAGAAATATGAAAGCTCCGCAACATGTAGGTAGCCAAGAGGTCCATTTTTATCCGATATTTTAGTGTAGCAACCGAATTTCAATAAGGAATTGTACGGTCATAAATAATTTGAGGATTCTGAGATTATTATATAGTATTCATAACGCTTCAAATTAGACCCCTTATAAATTAGTTTTTCCATTCAATCCATATTTAATTCTTTACAAGGGCTTAAACTTTGCTTAATATGTGTATTTTTCATATTTTTTTCTTAACAAAATTTGGTTAGCTTTTCAAAGTATTTATTCAATGAGAACTCTAAGTTCAACATTAATCTACATGATATATTTTTTTCTTAATTTTCAATACATCCATTACTTCAAAATTCTTTGCCAAAAATACTTCGAAATTCGCTGCCGATAGATTCTCCTTAATATTAATATTTAAATTCTTGGGAAGAGTCAAGGCTGTGAATAATAAATAAAAGGTAATAAATTAATTTCTACATATTTTTATTGGGAATAATTATGCAAAAAAGTATATCTTAATTATATCTTGAAATTATATATTAATCATCTTTTATATCTTTTCACTATATACATTTCGTTCGTTGGATATTAATCTTCATATTACAGGAGTATTAAATTTTATTTTGAAAAACTAAAGAAGATTCCCAACTGAATCTATAAAAATTGCTATTTTCGCATATAATACAAAAAAAATCATTGAATCCAAAAATGTAAGTAAATTAATTGATTTTGTGCTTATATATTCTTGATCTAAGACGTTTCCCCAACATTTTTACGCAAACCCCATTAAAATTACTCTAGTTTTATTACAGTTACAGTACTTAATATACATATTTTCTTGTAAATTCAAGACTCCCAAAATTTACAAGATAATGAAAAGTGCCGGATTTCGTAATTAGGAAAAATTAATTATCCGAAAATTTTATTTGTGGAACAGACCTCCTAAATAACAGTTTCCATCCTTCGAAAAATTGTTTCAATGCCTCCTTATTATATAATATATGTTTTATTGATTTACTTGGTTTTTCATTAGAATATAATATTTATATTATATATGAGTAATTTGCTAAAAAAGATTATATGCTTTGACAAAAAAAATGCCTTGAAGCTGACACTTTCCTTTTCAAAACGCTCTATTAAAATTATCTATATATTACATTATAACTGTACAATAGTTTCTAATGTACTCCGAAGCGCTTCAGAAAATAGAGTCGTGCGGACGCGGAACACATACTTAGCTTACCGAATTTTTTCCGGACAAACCATTAATCGGACAAAAAAAACGCAAGAAACCTTTTTTATTGCAAAACACTTCCCCTTCTTGGTGGTATTTTTTATTCTCCTCTACCTTCCTCCCAGCGCGTACTTGTAGTTGTGACCCCCTATCGTCTGGCCTATAAAGTAAGGGAAATAATAGTATACACAGAACGCGGGATTGATCATTCCATTTCATGTAATGATCTACTTCCCCACTCCAGAACAGTTAGTAGAATAGTTTAAACATGTCATTTTTATCACAGCTTGAGGTTTATTCAAATTTAATTGAATCAAATTTTTTAAACCTAAGCAGTTAATAATTAATTATTAGTAGCGCGTGACTTTTCTTACAAATTTTCAGGAATACCATTTTGTTTCACTTGTTTGTCAAAAATGACAGAAGCTAACACTTTATTTGTCCTTTCTCCTTTGAGCAGCATATGTCGACAAAAACGAGGAAGTTGTCTTCGCTTCTGCAATTGATTTTGGACAAATCCTAGAAAAAGTATCTCTAGAATATGCTTGTTTATTCTATATAGAAATTGAATGTTTAAAAATTAATTACTGGTCTTATATTTCTGATAAAATAAAACATGATCAATTATTACTTACACTTCTTTCTTTTTCTATTTCTCTCTAAAGCTTAAGCTTTTGTAAACATCACACTGCCGATTAGTATGTGTTCCACTGTCTTAGGGCATACGTGTTAGTTGCATGGAATAGGTTTGATAGCCTAGCTCTGCATTCAGCAAACGTCGGTGCTTTTGTACGGAATATCTTATGTATACAGATAAAGTAGCCAAAGTAGGTACTTAATTTTTCATAAAAATTTATTGGAATGTTATAAACTATGTTATTTATTAGATACGACATAGGGATTCCTGTACAAAAATGTCAAACGCGATAGTGGTATGAAAATGGAGTTCGACTTTTTTAAACATAACTATCCATTTTTTGATTAAACCAGAGCGAGTTTAAGAAAATTAAAAGTGCATTTGAACTTATTTTTCAACGACCTTTTCAAATCTGTTATTAGTTTTTATGAACGCTATTTGGTAAAAGTTAGCTCGCGTTTGACAGTTTTATGAGGAGTATGTCACATCTTATCAATAACACAATAGCTGTATTCTTTTTACCAGTCGACTGTCTCACTTGTAAGAATAATTAAGACAAAGTGAGCTGAGATGAAGTAAGATAAATTGAGACAAATTTATATCTAAAAAGAATGCATGACAGTCACAGATCACAATTATAACATAACCTCTAATGTTTATACCTCGGATTATACCACAAAAATTTAGTTTATACACATTTTTTTTTTCAACAGGCACTGAAAGTACCATAAATGCCACTTCTTAAAGTAATTCTTATTTAAAAGA
>CAJUYI010005312.1:0-16024 GCA_910591695.1 Galerucella pusilla
CACAAAATGTGAGATCTAAAAATAACTGATTCTAGAAACAGGTCAAACCAAAAACAAGTTCACAAAATCTGTTCCTCACAAAACAATCTGGTTTCAAAAGCAGGTTCAAAAGGTTAGTGACCAAGGATGCACAAAAATAGCTAAACCGGTTTTACAAACAGGTTCCCCAGATCACAGAAGCAGCCTAGTCTAACTACTTTTTGTAATTGCTTTTAGGAACACATTGTATAATTGGTAGGTCTTTCAAGTTCTACTCACCAACACAACTTCGTGGTCCTGCACTGAAGGGGATGTATGAGTAATAATTCCTTCCTTGGCAATTTTCTGGTAGGAAATTATCAGGATTAAATACAGTGGGATTTTTCCAATATTTCTCATTGCGGTGAATGAAGTATTGAGATATAATGACAGTCGTTCCAGCAGGAATGGTGTAGTCACCAGAAGCTTGAAAAAATATTAGAAATAAATCTTTATTTAATTATCACCGTCAGGCCAAGCACTAGAGCATCACACTAGCAATTGCAAATTTGTCACCGTTACCAACACAGTTTGCTGGATGTTGTATAGCTTAAGGAATAAAACTAATACTCACCCATTTTAACATCTTCATTAACTTTTCTGGCAATAATTGGTACTGGTGGATACAATCGCATAGTTTCAAAGATCACCCTTTCTAAGTACTTCATTTGCAGAGTATCATTAAATGTTATTTGTCTGTGAGGATCATCGGCAAATATTTCCTTGATTTCGGCGTAAACTTTATCTTGAACATTGTTATATATACCTAATATGCATAACACAAAACTAGATGCCGCGGCAGTTGTATCATGACCCTGTAATATATATAAAAAATATGTTTATGTCTTAGTTTCCATCATTTCAAGCCAATTTTATAATTTTCCAAACCATCTTATTGTTTTCACAAGCCAAAAAAGTGCCTCCTGATGTGCTTTGTAGAAATAAGCTATAAGTTTACAAACAGTTAGCTATCTATTTGATTCAGTTATCTCTATAAATCTGGTTCACCTAATTTTTATGCTAAAATTTTAACACGTTTTAATCCAAATATCCAGCACTCACATATAAGCCACCAAGAAATCAATATCCTGCTCTCCTCATCTGAAAGTATCTTCCGATGTTTCTATACACAAAGGAATACAAAGTTCGCAGTTTTAATAACTTCGTTAAATGGTCAAAAACGAACAGAAGTGTTTTGAACACAATATAAATAAACCTTTTTTGCCTATTTTCAAAGTTTAGTCCGTTAGAAGATAAAGTGGATTTTGTGACGTGGCATCTAAGCTGTCAGACGTAACGACGTTCGAAATGATCGCTCTGCTGCTTCAAAAGGAATCAGAACTGCTCGGTTAGCAGACGGAACTTTGCAAGAAATTGCCTATGAATTAGAGGAAGGCCTAATGGATCTGAGATCGCCGATTAATCCAAAGTGAGTATTAAATATTATCATCCGAGCTATTCTACTGGAATTGTTTCTTGAACTTTCGCGTTTTTCTGGAAGCTACTTTTTTTGAACTAGTTGAGATGATATCTCTGAGTTCTACCTCACCTATTCCTCTGGAAATCATCTTTCTATATCTCTCTATCGTGCGAACCTCTATTCTTAGTATTTGTGAAAAATTCGACAATTTAAAGAAAGGTCGATGCCATTTTGTGATTTTTTTTTGGCTGAGGTCCAAGCAATAGCGACATCTTTAGGTTCTTATTGAGAATTTAATTTTTTTCCAGATCATTACAAGAGCTGGAGACATGTCAACAAAGGTGCACCATTTTTGGCCCCCACTCCAATTCGACGAATTTCTTAGAAATTCTTCTTTTATATTCTTAAAACGTCAATAAAAATCATAGGAAAATGGGTAATAAAAATGCTATCCATTTTCTTTATCTTAGTTCGAAAAGGCTTCTAGACCAGAATACCCCCTTAAATGGTCATATGGTCGTAACAAAAACAGGCAAAGGTGTTTTGAGCACGATTCGTATAAACAAAGGCTGTTGATGGCACCTGCTCTTATTTTGAACTTATTTGTAAGTATAAAATATGTAGTATAACGGACTTACTTCAAACATAATTGTGTTAACTTCTTCACTAATTTCTGCATCGGTCAAAGTATTTCCTTTAGTTTGACTAGCTTCAATCATGTAATCCAGAAAAGCCAATCGCTTCTTTTCCCCTGAAGTATACAAAATAATAATTACTAATACTTAATACCAGTTTGCGTATTTTACGTTATTCATTGACATATGCGAATGATATTTATACCACCGTTGGGTGTTGATTTTGAAAAACTGCAATTACTACCCTTCAAAAAAATGTTCATGTACAAATCAGGAAATTTTGATAAACCAGTACTAGAAGCTTCACAGTCCGAAAAAGTGTTGCAACCAAATTAAAAAAATCAGTGGAAATGAATTTTGTCCATCACTAACAATTGTGAATTGAATTGCTTTAATTGCGATATTAAAATGGAAAACAACTTAAAAAAGTAGAATTATTCACAATTTTTGACAGACAGATGACAGATGTTGCTACCTCTATCTTACATATTGGCGCCTCCAACAAAAAGGGTCCTCTTTCTCTAACACATTTATTTCCCAATGTCTATAGTGACGCTCTCTTTGTATATCTACTTAGTTACCTACTTATTGTAAAATAGGAAATATGTTGTATGCAGCATGTACAAAAAACATATTCGTTGCACCCAGCATGGTTGCAGCTCAAACAACAAATATGCACTTCTTGCACTAGTTAAATAAAGTACTATTTGAGTTGCCTTCGGTTAGTCAGTTTGGTTCTTTTTTCACAACAATGCACTTTCATTCCCTTCTGTTCTTTTTTTGAATTGTGGTCTTTGAAATAGCCAATGATGCTTTAATTTAACGATGTCATTTTGGTCTTCTTGGATCAGCTTACGTGAGGCATCGACATTTTTTTGGATGATTGCATGACGAATACGAAGCAAACGATTTTAAATAGTTCAGTTGGGACCCTAGTTCATCTTTTGCGCCAGTGCCTTCGATTTCCTGAACCTTGCCTTCACTTTCCGAGTTCAAGATCCTTTCAGAATGTACTGGTTTGCCAACAATAACTTTCGTGCATCATATCACTTACCGACATCATTTTCATCGTTCTCATCCAAATCATCTCGCAAGTAGTTTGGCATGATATCTTGACCTTCGACGATTTGACCTTGATCGTCAAATTTACTAGTTTTGACTGCATGGGTATACAAACTTGATTCCCCCTTCTTTTCTCTTTCGAAATAGTTTTGTTTCTTCCTTTTTATCACCTGAAACAGTAGGTACAACATAATCTCACATTGCTTCAAGTTATTAAATAAATTCATATGGTCTCATAACGTAGAAATAAGTTGTAACAAACTTACCGCACTCGTAAGAGAATGTATGATTTTCAAAAGACCAACTTGGATCTTACTAAAGCTGGTTAAGTTAAAAAGTATATCCGGTCTTAGCCAAAACTTCAAATGCCTCTGGTGAAGAATATTGCACATGCTAAAAGTATATTTAACGCCAAATATACCAACAATAACTTTAGGTAGCGTTATAACTTACCGCATTACAGCCATGGCGTAGTCGAATCCAGTATTATCTGATGATGTTTTAGTTACACCCATTGCTGTTTCTGAAAGCAGAAAGAAAAAATGCTCAAGCTTCTCGCACAAATGAAAATATGAAGTCAGTATCATGGCAAGAATGGAAAGAAGTCCCATCACTATCACAGCAAACATTGGGTAGATCATAGACAAATAATAAGAGAGGTTTTAAAACATATGGAAGGAGCTGGAACAAATTTTGTGCGCAAATTTTGTACTATTATCACAGGATTTATTATCATTTATCATAGATAAGTTGGAAAAGTAGATTTTTCATTTCATACGTTTGGTTTAGGTTTTTATTTGTGTGTTTATCAGAGATATTTCATTTTATGAAAGCTTAACCTTCCACCGGTGGCGCCCCCTTTCTTTACATGACTGGTGGCGCCGGGTCTACCAGACCCAATTTTACTGGTCATTTGTGTATACAAGTTAAAGTAATTTATGATCAATAATATACTGTATCAGATGTACCAAACAAATACCCAACAATTACCAAACAAAATAATTTTATTGCTTGTTTCCTAAAACATAACAGAAAGGTAACAAAATAACAGTTATTCTTATAAAAAGGCATAATAAACAAAACAAAATGAAAATGCCTTCAGTGATCATAACTACAATGTGAGTTCTTAACATGTTTATACTTTCAAACGTTTGTCTACATAGTAAACAAAGAAATTGAGAGTGTGAGAGACAGATAAACTTTTTACATTACAATGATATTTCGTCTTGGAACCTTTTAGACAACAATCTTATTCCCTGAGGAATTTCTTCCGGTTGTACCACATTCAAGTACCACATTTAAGTTGAGTTATTACAACAGCAAAACCACACCTAATGAAATTATTCAGTACACAAGAACCGAAGTAAATAATTGAACGCTATACAGAAACTTATAACACAAACGGTGGCGCTGGGTCTGTCAGACTTTTCACACAATATTTCGCAAACTATACAAACTATCCTCACACTCTCTGCAACCTGACTAATAGACATCAAATTAGGAAGGTATCCAGACGTACAGCAATATATCGCGGTAACGCGAAGAGTTGTGAACGAATACAGTAGCGTCGGGTCTGTCAGACTTGGCGCCACCGGTGGAAGGTTAAAAATTTTCAAAAACCCCGCGTTTTAAGCAATAGTTCATACCAGTAGCCAAGATAGGCGCTAGAGGTAACTTTATACCACAGAATGCTACACGTTACAGCTACTGCTCTCCTATTAGGTATGAGGTGGATAATATACAGTGCTATTCAAAAGTCCCCTCCCCCCTCGTATCTTTTGAACGGCTACCCTTACATTAATAAAATTTGGAAGGTGAAAATAAAGTGTTGTGAACTTCTCTACGAATGGTAACAGGTGATGTAATAGTAATAGGTGACGCCACAGTGCCACTCATGCCAATAGTTTTGAATAGGACCTTATGGCAAATGATATCTCGTTTGGGAGGCATTGACATTGGCTACATAGCCATATTAATTTTGTTTTGGTTCGTTTTGATTATTATTTCATATTCAAATATTGAAGATTTTTCAGTCCGCCTCTGGTTAGTTGTCAAAAAAATCGACGTTTTTAATCCAATAGTATTTGTTGCCTTGCAAAGTTTTTCTAAATAGCTTATATATTCAATTTTATTATTGTTTAACGAGACGTTTAAGAGTTTACATAGGCAAAATGGTACGTACTCAAGCCGACAAAGTAGCAGCTATCTTAATAGTTGGTTGGTGAATCTAGAAAGAATCTCCATGAAGCGGAACATTTATTTAATGAGAGATACCCAGATCGCCCTATCTCGAGAACTTATTTAAGGGCGCTTCTTCACAAGTTTGAAGCAACAGGTAGTGTTCAAGATGCCAAACGATCTGGTCGACCAACATTTAGTGATGATAAAAAAATTGATATAGTTGCTGAAATGGTAGTGAACCCTACTTCCTCTTCAAATAAAGTTGCGTCTATCTGTGAAGTAAGTAAAAGTACAGTACAGAGAGTATTGGCTGAAAATAAATTTCATCCATACAAGTTAAACATGGTGCACCACCTTTCGGATGACGACCCCGACAGAAGACTCGAATTCTGTGAATGTATGACAAATAAAATTAGTCAAAGCCCACATTACACAAAAACAATTTGTTTTAGCGACGAAAGTACATTTTGCCTCAATGAAAATGTGGATACACAAAATGTAAGATATTGGAGTGACCAAATCCTCACACCTTTCGTGAACAACATACCCAATTCCCAGAAAAACTCAATGTTTGGGCAGGTATTTTGGGAAACCACATAGTTGGTCCTGTTTTCCTTAATTCAAATTTAAGCGGTGAAGTGTATCTGGAGATGTTACAAAATGCAATTGAGCTGTTAATTCTTGAAATTCTGGAAGATAATCCAGACGAATTCGGCCATCTGGAAATAACATTTCAACAAGATGGTGCTCCTGCACATTATTATGGTGCAGTAAGACGTCACCTGGATGAAGAATATTGAGGTAGATGGATCGACCGGCGAGGTCCTATAGAATGGCCACCACGATCACCAGATCTGACACCATTAGATTTTTTTCTATGGGGATACTTGAAATCCAAGGTTTATACTACAGCACCAGATAGCATTGGCGTTTTGAAAGAGAGAATTATTGAAGAATGCAATGCAACTTCAGCTGACACATTCGAACGAGTACGACAAGAGTTTACTAATAGGATGTATTACTGTCAGGAAGTAGAGCACATTTCGAACACTTGCTATAAGAATCCATTGTTAATATTTGATTAATTAAATTTAAAAAAATAATTTCAATAATTTTGGTATTCATTTAATTCATCCGTCAAAATTAGTTCAAACCCAAACAAAATTAATATGGCTATGTAGCCAATGTCAATGCCTCTCAAACGAGATATGACTTGCCATAAGGTCCTACTTAAAATTATTGGCCAGAGTGGCACTGTGACGTCATCTATTACTATTACATCACCTGTTACCATTCGTAGAGAAGTTTATAACACTTTATTTTCACCCTCCACATTTTTAACAATTTAAGTGTAGCCGTTCAAAAGATACGAGGGAGGAGGGGACAACGAATACTACTTATGAACATTGACACTATTAACAGGTCGATGTTTAAAAGCTATACGATATTAAGGTTGTTCTCTTTTCTCTTTCATATTTAATGGTGATCCATAATAATCGCTACTGTGACGAACGGTGGCAGTGACTTATTCAAGGTCTAAAAGAGCTAAAATTCAGTTGGTACTTGACTTTAGTTCTTCCTGTATGTGAACTGATATTCAAGTGCTTGAATGTAGCGCTGGTTCAAGCAATCATTCCAGTTCAGCGAATGTGTAGCGGTTCTATTCACTGGAGAAAGTGGTTATTCTCTTTAAAATGGATGAAGGACAATAAGAAATACTCTTGGCGAGCTATTAACTCATTCTGTATACATACTTATAATTTTTACGCCTTTATCTATACACCTTTTCAATAATATCAATATATTTGTTCCTTAATTGGAAACTTTCTTCTGCCAACTTATAATCTGAATATCTTCCAATTTAATCATATGTAAACAGGAAGACTATATTCCCTGTTCCCTGTTTCCCTGTTAATTCGCCTTCATATACAGTATTTTCTGTATCTGGAGAAATTTACCTAATAAAGTGTCCACAGTTGTACTACTCATGTAATCGTGACAATCGAAAATCTTTCCTTTTTCTTTTCTAAAAGACTCCACCAATGCTGCTGCATTTCTGTTGAAAACTGGCATGAAAGATTTCAAGATGGATGTATGAAAAGTGGGAGCAATCATTTTTCTGTGTGATTTCCATTTATCACCTAAAACAAACGGCAATTAGAACACAATTAACACCAAGATAGAATAATGGAGTATTTATATTGGATTGAAATTAAATACATTTCTGGCAGCTCCAGCATATCTGTAGCTGGACTTTTGCAGATACGTTTGTAACAAGAAAGAACAAGAAAGAACAAGTATGATAAAATGATTCATTCGTTTTGATTGATATGGAATTACACTCACGGACAAAATTATTGCATATTCTATTTTAGGTCTTTATTTCTTTTCCCTTAGGCACTTTTGTGATTTCGATGCTAAGTCTGTTACATTGGAGTGTTCTACGTATTTTGCAATTCATTACAGATAGAGTAATGTATAGACATAGCTTTGATAACTGAATAAGCGATAACGTTAAATTAGCGGAAAACTATAAATGTAGCATAGTGTGCCTTGACGACTAAAACAGTGGTTTCCCTTTATTTAGCGTTGTAAGAATGACATTTTCAGTGCATTATTTCTTCAATCTGTAGTTTCAGTTAGTGAAATGCCTCGTTTAAATGAGTTAGTCTCGGTTAAAATTGTTTGTTCAATAAATGAGGGGTACAGACAAGAAGACATTGCACAGAGATTGAATGTCCATCAATCGACTGTTTCTCGCGTACTAAAACGTTACAATGAGACTGGAGGATACAAAAGGCGGCCTGGTCAAGGACGTAAAAGATGTACAACGCCAAAGGATGAGCAATATTTAAGAATTCAATCTTTGCGAAATCGTACACTTACTGCTCCGCATCTAAAAAATCAATTACTAAATGCAAGGCAAGTCAATGTTTCTACCAAAACAATAATAAGGAGACTTAAGGAGGTCCTCGGCTTCTTCCACGCCATAATATCGGACGGTTACAATTTGCAAGAGCACATGCTTACTGGAATGAACATCAATGGGGAAAAGTTCTTTTTACAGACGAAACAAGAATACAATTATGGAAGCCTGATGGACGTAGTCGAGTGTACGGAAGGCCAGGAGAACGCTTCGCATAATGTAATCTTGCACATAATCTTAGCTTTGATGGTGGTTCCATTATGCTATGGGCTGGCATTTCTTTGGAGAGTCATACGGAGCTCATTGAAGTGAATTTGAGGATAAATGCTGACTGGTATATACGCAACATCCTCGCAGAACATGTTATACCATATTTCGGCTTTATTGGATATGATAACTTGGTGCTAATGCACGATAATGCCCGTGCCCATGCCGCAAGAACAGTAAACCAGTACATTGAGGATGTCGGGATTGCGAAGCTAGAGTGGCCACCATACAGTTCTGATGCAAATCCCATAGAACATGTATGGGACATTCTAAAAAGAAATATTCGAGCACGGAATCCAGCTCCTAACTCAATTGCAGAATTGAGGATTGCTGCACAGGAAGAATGGAATCGAATATCACAAGAAACCATCAAAGATCTTTTGCGCAGCATGCCTAGGAGGATGCAGGCTATCGTTAGAGCTTGGGGAGGAAATACTAAGTATTAAATTAATATAATTTTATGGAATCAAACAATTTTATTTCGTTAAATCTACATTATATTTAACCTTAAAGTTGTTACGCGTTTCGCTAACACAGTTGCTTTTTCAAACGAACTTTAAGGTTAAATATAATGTAGATTTAACAAAATAAAATTGTTTGATTTCATAATTCACTATGGATCTACATCAAGTAAAAGCCTCATCTATTCAATGTTATAATTTTGTCTTGAACTAATGCATCGTGTCCATGTTGTTGTTCTTTCCTAATTAAACGTTATTATCAAAAACAGGCCACTTCACTAATTTCTTCACGAATCTGTTGTGAAGATTAAATATGTAATTAATTTGATAAATAATAACGTAAAAGACTTTAGTGTAAGAGATTTTCAACCGAAATCACAAAAGTGATAAAGGGAAAAGAAGTAAAGACCTAAAATAAAATATGCAATAATTTTGTCCGTGAGTGTATATTGATATTGATATTGATTTGATATTGATTTGATATTGATATTGATATTGATATTCACCTTTACTTATTAGTAATCCGTCACCAAGCCAAGGTTCAAAAAGTGCATAGTCGGGAGATTTTTCCAAATGTGTGCTATTTCCTAGTACAACCTAGAAGTAATAGGTACATAATATAATGTGTAAAACCTCGAATGTCAAAGTAGTGGATTAAAAACTGGGGTTAGCAGACTGAGATATATTATTACCCTTCCATTTCACTTTAGTTGCTCAATCTCAGGAACTAGTGGTTTCTGTATACCCATTTCATGGAGGTGAGAGTCCCTTCTTTATTCTGTAGTCTAACCATATTCATTATAAAAGTATCAACAAATACAAATGATTCTTAAACAAAATAGAATGTTCGTTTAAGAGGATTTTATTATTATTGAACTGATTCGAATAAGATCAGCTTGTGCTGGCAAGAGTAGATTACTTATCATTGGATACTGATAAATTTTAATTCAATAAATACAAGGATACAAGCACGTTACAGTTGAAAGATAAATTAATATTTACTCACTTCTGTATCTTCCGCATTTGTGATTCCAATAATTAATCTGGGTCCAAGCCAAATTCTAGCTATATCTAGCGCCAGTTCACCTTGCATCGTTCTCACCATCTCGAAAATATCTGAATATCAATAAAAATTTTAACTTCGAATCTCCAAATCACAAAAAAGGAGATGTTGATTTTTACATCCGAGAGAGATATTCGGACAAAATAATATTTATCTAAGTGATTAAGGGGCATCTACCAAATTCGACCTTGCACAATTATGCTTTGTATATTTTTTTGTTTCCCTACGTCCTCACGTTTAAGCTCACATAACGAAAATTTTATTAGAAATATGAAAGCTCCGCAACATGTAGGTAGCCAAGCGGTCCAAGCGGATTTTGGTTCACGTACATCGTCAGTACTGAACTGGGAGACCGCCGAGACCGGCGAGCGTTGTATCAACAATGGAACGGCACGCGACTACCGAAGCAGAGAGACAATGTCAGTCATAGAAGGATAGAAAAGCGAGAAATGGATTTTTATCCGATATTTTAGTGGTCGCAACCGAATTTCAATAAGGAATTGTACGGTCATAAGTAATTTGAGGATTCTGAGATTTTTATATAGTATTCATAAAGCTTCAAATTAGACCCCTTATAAATTAGTTTTTCCATTCAATCCATATTTAATTCTTTACAAGGGCTTAAACTTTGCTTAATATGTGTATTTTTCATATTTTTTTCAACAAAATTTGGTTAGCATTTCAAAGTTTTTATTCAATGAGAACTCTAAGTTTAACATTAATCTACATGGTATATTTTTTTCTTAATTTTGAATACATCCATTACTTCAAAATTCTTTGCCAAAAATACTTCGATATTTTGTCAAATCGCTGCCGATAGATTCCCCTTAAGATTTTAGGTCGATTCAAGTATTTACAGTTACCAACGGGGGTCCTCCATAAATTAGCATTTCTGAACCCAGAAACTCTGTCACGTTTAGTACATTTTTTATGGTAGCCCTGTGCCTGATAACGTCACACTTTCTCGCAAACTCTACGCCCCCTAACGTGTGATGTTAGTTTATGGATCTACCCCCCCTCAAATAATTTGAAAAAAGCAATACCTGCAGCCGTTTTTCCAATAACCATGTGAGCATTTCCCAAAATGGGTAAAAATGGGGGTCCAGGAAATTTATTGCCCATTTTAACATATCGTTGGTTCTTGAACCATAATTGATATGAAATCAAAACAGCAATTATTCCAGTGAGGACTAATGGAATCGGACTAGCAAGTAAAGACGTCTGATTCTCGACATTTTGTACCTGAAACAAAAAAAAATGGCCATTCATGAGGATTGTCGATACCAAATATTTGAATTTGTCCATTATTAACCTGGGTTAATAATGGAAAAAATTATTAACTACTGATAGAGAAATCCAACTTCTCAATTGGCTAGAAAAAGCAATAATTGTCAACTCCACAGCTAGTAGTGGAAAAAATAATTTATTATTGCTTGGCTCATTTGTTACGAATTCAAATAATACTATTATAGCCTAGTCAAAGTAAACAAAATATCTGTAAAATGCCGCGAAAAATACAAAAAGCTTGAAAATTCAAAATTGAGTAGCTAAAAGGGTTGTGATTAACACGAGAAAAACTTTACGATGCTAGGAATGCAATTTTCCGGAGAATCGTTAGGTAAGTTTTTGTTTTTTCACTCTAATTGCTTAAATAATAAAATTACAGGGAAATGGTCCAATCAAAAATTGTAGCTAATACGTTCATCTACAAAATTTGTCGGAACATTTTTTTTGTATCTGCATTATTTTTAAAAATATACGAAGTTTTCCTAGTAGTATTCTTAACATCAATTTTCATGTTTTAAATTTTACGATAGTAAGTGAACAATAACAATTGAAAAATAAAATTTTCATATAAAATGTATTCTAAATGGTGTATCTACAAATACTTCTACTAAAAAGTCGTTTTTTTTACCAAATTCCTCTAATTAACATCAATAAATTGGAAAATTAAATCATATAACATAGCGTACTTCAAAGATTATGGCGTAATCTTCAAATTTAATCTGAAATTTTTTTTTATATCTGCATTTTTCACAAATATAGGTACACACGATTTTCCACGTGAACCCTCATTTTTTTGACCCCATTTCATTTTCATTATTGTTTCAATAACACAGATTCTAATTTTTATGTAATTTGTTGAAATTTTTGTTGTTAATATTTTAATATTATTGTTGTTGCTGCTATTACACAGCGGCGCCTGTATAAGCCGCTCTCCCACATGCTTTCACCTTTATTTGTGCTCCCTTCTCTTTCTTACCTGAGCCATAGGTGTTTTCTTTTGTATCGCGATCACTTCTAAATGGGTTCATTATAAAGTTTACAAATTTTCAGATAATATCATAAACACTATAAAAAGTTATGGAAGGTTTTCTGAAAGACGTCTGATTTAAGTAAGTATTTATTGTAAATAATTGTCTTATTTAAAAAATTCGATATTTATAGAAAAACTGCATAGTAGTTTCGAAAGTAGACAGTTCAAAGTGCTGAGTGGTAAAGTTTAATTGAATTATATTAGTTTCGAAAAAAGATATAGGTAATTGAATGAAGTCTAAAAAAAACAAGTAAAATTAAGCATGCAAAAAAAGATTTTTAAGAAGCATTTGTTTAAAATTCGAAATATTGATGGCTTTGCTTTCATAATAATAATGTTTTATGCTTATTTGCAATGCTAAATCTAGAAGGAATCATCGCTGGGATGAGTATAAATTAAATAGGATTTAGAAATAGTTTTTTGACTTTTTAGCTCCGATTCTTTATAAATAAACTGATTTTACAGTAAGAAAATCTACTTTTTCAAATTAGAAAGAATTCCTATCTGAAAGCTGAGACCTTTTAAGCCGTGCGGTTAATACATTTAGAACACAACCCTTTTAAATACTCAATTTTGAATCTCCAACTTTTTTGTATTTTTTGTGAGGTTTTATGTGTACTTTGACTAGGCTATTAGTAAATTGGAATTGTCCGCAACTCCCAAATGATTGACTTTCCACTTATAATGTATTATACATTTTTGTAATCTTCTTATAAAGGAGAATCCAACAATGCAAAAATGTATAGGGTGTTTTATTTAAAATATTGAGTGGGGTGATCATGGGATTATATAATATTTGACGTGTCTTTCCATATTTTCATAAAAGTGACGGCAACAAAATGGTGAAAACCATCCACTAGTCTTCTTTGAAAAGTCCTGTATATTTCACAAATGACTGCTGTTCACCTTGTGAGAAATCGATTCCACGATATTCTCTGTATATAAACTCGCTATTGCATACCATCCACATTATTTTCTATGTACTTTCCAATATACAAATAAAGTAAATTCGTCGTGGAGCAACTTGTATAGTATAGGTAGTGTACTCACTTTGAAAATTTACATTCAATAAAAATCTAAAGGTCATACTTTGTTATTGTTTTGGAATTGAACTATACAGTTGGAATTTTAATTTGGATTTGTATTATTTCGAATTTAATGACCTCTGGATTCGTTAACATCGAAATAAGTATTTTGATTTTTAGATTAGCATTTTTTTATGCCTTTTGACGTAAAATCATATAACAATACTCTTTCAATGTTTTGGTTATCTCACGTTGATATATTGGATGACGATGTTTTGAATTTTCCACAACTTCCCACATGTACAGTTGTATTAAAAAAAATAATACAAACATTAACAAAAAACCGGCTGGAGTTTAAGGTTATTAAATGTCATAGGTTATCAAATCACACTTCTAGGTACTTTTGAAGACGCAATCGTCCCTTTTTTTATGTTTTTGTTTTGTTTTGGAAGCCGTTATGATACCGGGAGCACTGCAGCCTATTGGCTTATCGTACTCTACTCCCACATTTAGTCCACTCATCCAGTTATCCCTGTACTTTCGAGGAGACGATATAGGTCTATTGGATGTGTTCCATATACTTCAGATAGTACAGTGGCTTCTCCGAAGATTGTTTGTCTTCCCGAGTCCAGTGCCTCACAGTCAGATAAGATATGGGTTACGGTCTCGGTCTCCATGCCACAGAGTCTGCAGCTGAGGTCCCCGTTATATAACCCTATTTTATGCAGGTGATCTTTTACCGGGGTATGACCCATTAGATAACCTGTAAAAATTCCAAGCTTATTCCTACTGATATTCAGTAGTTCTTCGGCCTGTTTTACACATGTGTCACCTATGAAGGTTTTACTGCGTACCTGCTGTTGGCTTTGTACCCATTTTTGTATTTGCCCTCGGACTACCTTCTTTGGGGTCCCAAGAGCTGGTTCTGGTCCAGCATATGCTGTTGCTGAACCTCTTCTCGCGAGTTCATCAACTTGCTCATTTCCAGAAATACCGTTATGTCCCGGCACCCACACTAATCTTACTTTAATGTGGTCTGCTAGTTCATTTAGTTCTTTATGGCATTCTTTTACCAGTCAGGATGTTACCTTGCGGCTATTTAAAGCTGCAAGTGCAGCCTGGCTGTCAGTTAGTATGTTTAACCTATGAGTGTCAGTCCTGTGTTTGTTAATTCTGACACATTTCAGGATAGCATAAATTTTTGCCTGAAAAACAGAGGTATGTTCTCCTAGTGAGAAGGAGCATCTTGTGTTTCTCCTTTCACTATACACCCCTGCTCCTGTCCCTTCCCCAGCCTGTGACCCGACGGTGTACCAGGTCTTTCCTCGGGGAAACTTCAGTCTACATGAGTCTTGCCAGTCCTTTCTGTGAGGTATTTCCACCTTATATTTAGGACGCACTATCTCTGCTTTTTGAAAAGTATCTCAATCAAACGTTACTATTTGTTTCTCTCTTCTGGTCTGTACTGCTAATCACATTTCACAAAAATTGGAGTAAGCCTTGTCATTTCAACAGTCATATGGGTATTTCTTTTTCTTTTTATGTCAGCATTAGTATCGTGTTATTTCTCTTTCCAATTGGGATCTATATTATCATGCTTCTAAAGAAAATCTTGAATGCACTCCTCCTGCGCTTCTTCTATTCAAATGTTTATAGTCCTTTAACATCCTTTACTAACAAATTTATCCAGTTCCAAGACATGGCGAAAATATTTTGAACGGTCACATTATTATATACTCTGGCAAGTGATATGAAACAGAGGAGGGTGAAAAGCATCACTCAAAGTCTGATATTCGTGCCATAGACTATATATTTTACATAACCTAGCTCAATCTATGAGATGTTGCGTTGTACTAGAAATTATTTCACATGTACCCCAAGTCAAATCATTAAACTGTGTCTATACTGGTTTTATTATGATGCATCTTATCTTCTATGGATTTCCTACATATAATTACAGAGTTAGTATAAAGTGTGGAACCCCCCAAGTATCTCCTCAACGGTTTAATATTATCAAATAAAATTGCTCATACCCTTCTAAGAAGATCCAAGGAATTTAAAAATGCTATGAAATTTAATGTACCATTTCCGGTTGAACCGGAAATGCATATCAACTTCGTTATTTCAAATAGAGCACTGTATATTTTCACATTTTTGTTTCTTGTGAAATTCTGCATATACAGTGTAACTTTCCATTCATTTTTTTATTGAATAATTGAGGCTTTAATCAATAATTTATCGTCTCCGTATGCTCACATAATTAAAATCTCGATACGTTTTCCTTCACTTATATACACCATAACAGAAAAAACAATAGTAACAAATAACACAGAAAAATATAATTACACACCTTCTAGATTAATTTATTTGACTATCTAAGTCAAAAACGATAAGCCTCAATTATTTGAGGTGAGTACACATGACTAGAAAGTCAAGAAAACATATTTGTATTCTGTGTAAATTTCAATTTTTAAAATCGCCGAGCGCTTTCGGCTGTTAAGCCATCTTCAGTGCTATACTTGTCAAGTATTTGTTACAAGAAACTTTTCGACAACACATTGACGTCACAAAGTAAAATATCTTAAGATAACATTAAAATTAAAAATAATCCCCCATAATCTAACGAACACGTGTTCGTGGATCAGTCTA
>CAJUYI010005313.1:0-16020 GCA_910591695.1 Galerucella pusilla
TTTCTTGGTTGTCTAGAGCACCTCGGATATCCTCCGTCAGTTGTACCGGTGCAGTCTCCGTAGATCTGCCTGCCTGGTAAGCATGCTGACATGGGTGGAGAAGTAGTCTCTCTAGGATTTCCGTTCTAATATGGTTATCAATAGCCTGTTCCATCGTTTTGAGTACAAACGTTGTTAGACTAATTGGTCTAAAGGATTTGGGGTTTGTTGTGTCCCTTTTTCCAGTTTTTGGAATAAAGGTTACTATTGCCCTTCTCCATGCTTCAGGTATATAACCCAGTTCTAAGCTGCTTCGACTAATTCTAACCAGATGCGGTAGAATTTCGTCTTGTCCTTTCTGGAGAAATGCTGGGAAAATTCCATCTGCTCCTGGTGCCTTGGAAGGTGAAAAGGTGTTCATGGCCCATTTCAACCTATCGTTACGACAAATGTGTTTGGTCATTGTAATACTTTCTCTTGAAGGCCTATTGTGACCTTCGAGAGGATTATCTCCCCTATTTGGGGTGCTTCCTGGAAAATGAGTTTCTAGTAAGAGTCGAACTCTTTCCTCCTCATTTTCGGTATATTCACCATCTGGCTTCCTCAAAGCCATATCTGTGTTGACCCTACTTTTCGCCATAACTTTGTAAAGTCTTGCCGCAGCAGCTGTTTTGTTTATATCTTCACAGAATTTTCTGAAGCTATTTCTTTTAGCTTCTCTAATTTCCTTGTAGTAGGTGTTTCTCACCTCGGTGTATCTCTGCCAGTCTCCGGTGATTTTTGCTTTATTTAAAAGGTCCCGGGTTTGAGATATTAGTTCTGACAGATGTTTGTTCCACCAGGGTGCATCTTTGTTGCTTCTTTGTTTTTGAAGAGGGCAGCTCGATTCAAATGACTCGATTATTTTCCTGTTCAGATCCTCTAGCTCATTTTCCAGGTCGAGATGGTGCTTAGCCCTTCCTTTTCTCTGGATATGTGCTAGGTTTCTTTTCAGACAGGTGTTGTAGTTGTCCCAGTCTGTTTTTCTTGGTATTCTCCTGAGGCTTATCTTAGGTATGCCTAGTTCTAACTTGAATGTTATGATACTATGATCGGAGAGTGATGGTTCACCCGATACTCTCCAATCTTTTACTATATGTTTTAGATCCTGTGTTGCCAGTGTGACATCTAAAACTTCTTGCCTTACCCTTGTTACAAATGTGGGGGTATTCCCTATATTGTGGATATTAAGGTTTTTATTGAGGATATATAACTAACTAACTATAACTAACTGAAATATCTAGTTAGTTGTTAGTTTATAATTGAAATATGGCAACATTGACATTATTAAGTGAGTTAAAAGTAGATAGCTGTACACTAATTACAGTTTCTACCTTATACCTACTTTCAACACATGCCGCTAGATAGCACTACAATCGGTCCACCACAAAATGGCGTCATATAAAACCATCAATTGATTTTTAAGTCTAATACCACTACAGGAGATTACCATCACGAGATGAATTATGAGAACTACAAAAAATGGTTGATTGAAAAATTAATTCCTAACTTGCCTCCAAAGTCGGTGCTAGTAATTGACAATGCTCTTTATCATAACGTTCGAAAAGATAAAGCACCTAATTGGAACACCGTTCACGTCTCGATCTGTCCGCTGTACCACGTTATCCCTCCTACTCTCTCAATATGCGTGAATTGGTAAGCTGCGTCCACACCGAGTAGACACTGTCGATCGACGTTGTCGATTTGGTGTGTACGTGGCAATCGACTGTGTCGATCGACATGTCGATTTGTTTTCCGTCGCTTGTCGGTAAACATCAAAGATCAGTCGATCGACTTTAGTGTGTGGACGTGTTTTCGACGTTCGACATTCGACAAACTGAGTACTCAGTGATATGTCAGTGACGTCTTGCATTGTTGACATCATATCCGTGTGTTGTAGGAATGGAATGGGCACAAGACAAAGTCATAGCCTTTATCGAGGCATAAAAATTGAAAACAAATCTGTGGGATTCAAAAATCCAAAACTACAAGAACAGAAACTTGAGGCACGATGCCCTCATGGAAATTGCTAAAGAACTTAGCGTCGAAAAGCAAGCGGTAGAACAAAAAATTAGAAATCTTCAAAGTCAATTTGCAAGAGAAGAAAAAAAATTAAGGACAGCAAGAAATCTGGCTCTGGTACGGAGGATGTGTACAAAAGTAAATGGTTTGCTTTTGAAAATATGAAATTCTTACTGGACAAAAATAAGCCCAGGAAGATGTTGGATTCAGAGGTACGTAGACTTTGAGAGCTAGCTATTTATTTTTATTTTTCAACCGACTGGGTGTTTAGTACACTGTTAGCTGTTACCTTTTATTTATTTAAAATAATAAGGCAAGATAAATTGCATCGGCGACTCAATGTGGAGAGCAACTCAGGTGTGAATTCGGAGACCAAACTAATATCAATTCAGGGAGTAGTCTTACCGGTTCGCGGGTAATCCTACTTTATTTAAGTTAATAAGATAATAAATGAAGTTGAGAAACCAAATGAATTTAATAAGTTAATAAATAAAGTTAAGAAATGTAATTAAAGTTAATCAACAAAGGTAAGTGGGCGCCACCCTGAATAATATTAGTCGACTTGTTTTTCACCTCACAACTCTCTATCAACAAACCTGGAAATGTTGGAAGGGAAGGAATATGAACAACGTTGTTAAATTTACAAGTTGTATAATGATTAAAAATATCACAGTAAAATATAAAAAAAATGTTGGTTTTGTGTGTTGAAGCACGTTGGTTTAAAATTGGTTCACTTGTTACTTTCCTTAATTTTCCACGTGTCTGATGGAAACTACTTCGTCCGGAATTGGCAGGTACAAAGTTCAGGTACAACTTCCAGGTACAAAGTTCCAGACTGTTTTGTGGTCTCAGGTACGTCTCAGGTACTAACCTCCAGGTACGAAATCTCAGGTACTCAGTAAGTGCTAAGAAAGATACATTGTATCAGCAATAGTTACATTCTTTTTTTATGTAAAATTTAGGATATCTGCAGTAGGTAATTCGTTTTACAATTGTTTAAGCAATACATTTAAGAACGTGGTTCATAAAAAAAATATCCTGTATTTTACTATTAAAAAAACAAAAGAAGCAATAAAGAAATGTGAAAAATGATATTATTGAGGAAATCTTATTTATTTCCATTCATCAAAGGAAATCAAAGAAATAAAAAAAACAATATCTAAGTAACATAGAAACTAAATTTTATTTTACTACTTATTTCAACCACAGAAGGCGATGAAGAAAATGTAATGAAAAAATGTAATCCGGAAATATAATATTCTAAGTTGGTATTTAGATTGAATTAATTAGTTATCTAAATATACATATTTTAAAGACTTCAACTATATACATGTGAACCTTTTATCACCTGTATAAGAAAAACTAGAAAAAGAACAAGATAAAAAAAATATCATTGTATGTGTGTATCTGGCGCTTATCACTAGGAGAAAAAAATATAAAAGCAAAAATCATAAAAGGAAAAGCATAGACTTAAATGCAACTCACCATTCACATTGAATGCACTTTAGGAAAGATAAATTTTAAAAATTCAACTGGACTGTTTCATGGTTCACAGGAGAAAGAAAGCTTATTCTCACTACTCGCTATTAAATTGTTGAACTATGCGATGAGCAATCGACATACGTTACATATCTCTTTCCTGTTCACATGCTCCGCTTCGATAAAGAATTTACGTATTCGTAGTGTGTTCTTAATTTCTATCTCTGTATAGGAGAGAAGAATTGAAATATTTGACCAATATCAGTGTATACTGAACCTCACCAACGGAGATTATTCGTCGCACATTAAATGTAAAAATTTTGCCTTTCAGCGGTGATCGGTGCTACAGGTTTTCGACGAGAATCACATGTTGATAAAGAAAAAGAACTGGCCACTCACCGTCCGGTAGATATTTAAATATTCCAATGATAGTGGTCAAATATAACGTTACATAGCCCTTATTTTTGGGAAAATATTCTTTATTTATCGTATCATGACATACAAATAACAAATCATAAATTTTAACATATTTCGTATTGCCAAGGAACTTCTCCTTCGGGTGTCATAAAATAGTCTCTTAATATGTTTCTCACTTGTTGGGAATGCATTGCACTTCTGGGTATTCTGGGTAAATCTGCTAAGCCAGACTGATCATTACCATTCCTCCAAGCTCCTGGAATAACGTCTCTTGAATCAGAGCAATCAGAATCGAATGTACCAGGGGGATTATAAATGCACTTTTTCTAAGAAAATTGTGCAAGTAACATCCTGCTAACGTTACCTTGCAAGCGGTTTGGGGTTCCAATAGCAATGGTTTGCGGAATATTCTAAATACGTTAGATATTAAGCCAAACACATTTTCTGATATTCTTCGAGCCCTGCTGACGTTATAATTAAATACTCTTCCACCAGAACCTTTAGTGTGATTTCCTGCATATGGTTTCATTATGTTTGTTGACAAAGGAAATGCGTCGTCTGCAACAAAACATATGGGCTTTTCAGTTCACTATTTGGGAGTTGATTTTCTTCAGGTGAATGCATTGTATTGTCCTCTAGAAGCTTATTAATATAGTACTACTAAACACGCCACCATTTGAAATGCGCCCTTGGCAGCCCACATTAAATCGTTAGTTGAATCCAAACCGATATTTAATTCATCCGGGTTGGAAATTTGAGATTGGTTGATTCAAGTAAGTTCAACAAGACACGTTACATATGATAACAAAAGTAATCCGCTAAGAGGGATTGGCAATTCTCTACGGAAATAAGTTAACTGAGAAATACAGGAAACCTCATCTATATAAAATGATCAGATCAAAGTTACGATTAATAGGACGGTTAATGTTAGCAGTGAAAGAAATCAATCCTACCACTACTGATTTTACTTCTGTACTTACTCCTTCAAACTATGATGATGTCATTTATGTTGTGATAATCCAGAAATTCAGAAATACAAATCTCCAGCAACTGAATTTGAATATGGTACCCTATTAAAAAAATGTGCAAAGTTTTTAAAGAAGTAAAAGAAAAAATCATATAACCGTTACAAGAAGACATCCATAAGCTGAATGATTTCTTGCGTAATGAAAGATATAAATATTTGCAAATTCTTCAGAAAGGTTTTGATATGCATGCATGGAAAAATTTAGCAATGTGTACTTTAACATCTATACAAATCTTCAATCGGAGACGTTCTGGAGAGATGGAGCGCTTGACTATCGACGATTTTGAGGCCTATGAATCTATACATCCAAAAGACTTGCAAATGTATAAATCATTTTCTTCAACTGAAAGAGAATCTGCTCAGAAATATGTCAGATTTATAATAAGAGGTAAAAGGGGACGTCCAGTGCCTGTTCTATTACATGATGAGTTGCTGAATTGTGTAAAGACCATAATTAAATATCGAAGAGAAGCTGGAGTATCTAAAAATGATGTGTACGTTTTTGGGCTACCAGGTTCTGATGGAGAAAAGCATTTGGATTCATGTGCTCTGTCGAGAGCATTTTCTACACAATGTGGTGCTGAAGCACCATTGGATTTGAGAGGAACTGAATTAAGAAAACAATTTGCTACTACTGCACCCATTTTAGATAATTTTAAAGATAGTGAAGTTGATGACATTGCCAATTTTATGGGCCATGCCCGAAAAATTCATGAAGAGCATTACAAAATCCCTCTTGCAACTAGAGATATTGTTAGAATGTCCAGATTATTAGAAAAAGGATGTGGAGTAAAAACAAGTGAGCATTAATATTAGATATTCATTCATTTGGTTCCATTATATTGATTTTGAATATTTCATTAATTTCAATAATACTTACTTTATATAATAAATATAAGTCGGAAATGAAAATCAATGAAACTAGCCATTTCCACAGATATACACTAACAAAAATTATGCATTGCATTTCATAACTACCACAATTAAAAAAGTGAAGGATTGGAGTAAATATTTGTATGGTGCGTTTTCAGAAAAAAAAAATGAGCCAAATTGTCGCAGACGTAAGGATATGCTGATTTTTTAAATAAATATTTATAAATTTCATTTACTCTCCATTTGAAATATTCACAATTGAAATAAGAATAAAAAACATGTCAAAGTTCAATGAATACAAATATAAAGTTATCAAGAGCACTCTTCGTTTCATGGGAACATGAAATAATGAGAAATTTGACTAGAAAGTAACAGCAGATTTAAAAATTATTCTACTCAATTGTTACCCTACATTACAGATACATCTTTTCTTAATAATTGAGCATATACAGGGTGCACTGAAATGTGATGTCTATAGAAAGATTCCACAGACTCTTGAAGAAGAAAATATTATTATTATTGAATATTTTTGAAATAAATTTGAGAGGATATTGTAATTTAAGCTAATCATTTTTCGGGCTCAGCAGTCTGTGGTAATTTTATACAAATATTTCAATGCTACTCACCTTCATAGCTTTTATAATACCGCCCAGTTTAATATCATTGGAGTTTATTTAGGCCAATTACCTTCATCACAATCATGGGTACATACATCATCATTTCTAGGTCTTGTTATGTATTGGACAACACCAGAGAAGACTATTTTACAGACAGTTTTCGCAAAACACATTAAACCAAAAACTTTACCATCTTCGGCTCAGTGTGAAGAAGTTATTTCAAAGTATCCTGAAATATCTAAACAACCTCAGTGTAATCTATGCATATCTTTTAGATTATGAAAAACAAACTAAACAAAATTTAAACATAAATCGCACACTCAAAAAATTGTTGTACATAATATTAATGAACGGCGTTCATAAACCCTAAATTCTTTAATACAATGAACTTTTCATTAATTTTCTGTACAAAAATCATTAGTTTATAAACAGTAATCCTAAATAATATGAATTATGAATCATTAAGTTATGAAAAAAAGGTTTCATAAATTTAAGATCGAAGTACATTAGTTATGAGAACAAAATTCATTGATGCAATGTACAACTCTTAAAAGCATGACTGTTATCATTGAATCATAGCCAAAATTCATTAATACAATGATCAATTCTTACAAGCATGACTGCTACATTTAAATCATAACCAAAATTCATCAATACAATGATCAATTCTTAAAAGCATGAATAAATACATAAAATACAATAAAACTGTTCATAGTATTAAAGAACGAAATTCTTTAAAATCAAAACATGCCGGCAAAAAACAGAATCGACGGTCGGGTACGTGTATTTCTTTGACCACGCCATTTGCGGCGTAGCTTCCTTTCCTTACGTATCGTATTTTTGTGAGTCGTACTTAGTTGTCATAGAAAGTTTTTGGTATTCCCCTTATAAGTGTTATGTGGTCTGTGACAGATTAAATAAAGGTAAGTTTTATATTTTCTTTATATTTTTATTTTTCTATTGTATTTTGTCAACATGTCAACAAAGTGAGGTTAACTAGAATTTCTGCAAAAAAAATAATCTTGAACGCTTTTAAAATAAACACATTACAGAACTGTGTGTCGAAGTGTAATCTCACATTGTGAAAACGTAGTTTTAATTTTTTTTCCGTTTATAAATACTTATTGGTTTCGTACAGCATGTGACGTTTCAACGAAACTGGGGTTGAAACTCGGTTATTGTTGCAGGTTCGGGGCCTTTCAACAATTCTTTTGAAGTTAAAATGCAATGCTTTTTGTGCCACATTGCCTTTAATCCATTGGAATCTCTCATCAAACACTTTAAAACAATTCATAATCTGCGGCCCAATGGAATTTTTCGGTGTTGTGAAGAGGGTTGCAATCATATTTTTAGTAATTTAAGTAGTTTTAAGAAGCACGCAAATATAAAACATTGTTGAATTGATAAAATTGATATTGATAAAATTTATATAGGTAGAACTTTTAGGAATTTTAAAACTAGAATTTCAGAACACAAACGTAGTTATGACAATCAAAAATTAGATTCCAACTATTCAAATCATTTATTAGCATACCAACACTCTTTCGATTCAAATTTTGAAATTTTGCATATAGAAACTAAATCCTTCAAATTAAATCTTTTAGAAGCCCTAGAGATAAATAAAAACAAATATTCATATAATCTTCTTAACGACCAACTTGATATTAACAATTCTCCATTATTAAACCTTTTTACCTAGAAAGATTCCTGTAGGATGGTTGTGAATGAGTTTCCAGGTAAACTTGTTAAATTCTTTAGTTAATTCCATATTTAGATAAATTCTTTTCATTTCCTTGTAAATAGATTAAAATTTTATTGTTAAATTTCCGTATAATTTAGTATTAAGGCACTGTATAAATAGAAAGTTTCTCATTATACCTCCAACGTTTGATAAAGCTACTGTGTTAGCGAAACGCGTCACTTTATGTTTAAATTACAATGTAGATTTTACAAAATAAAATTGTTTGATTTCATAACTTATAAAACATTGTATTAACATTAGTACCCCAGCTAATGATCAAGTTTATGTATCAGACAGTATTCAAAATTTGGCAACAATTTCATCTCCTACCACTTCCCACTTGGGCGATCAAGAATCTTGCATAAAGACTACAGAGAGCGATAACTGTAATGATGCAGTTTCACCTAAACCTTCAGTGTCGGTGTTTGACGCTGGATCTGCTCTTGAAGAAATAGCAAACTTGGCAACAAAATTTTCACTTAAACTGCATAGCAACAACAATTTTACTAGACAAGATGTCTTCGAAATTCAAGACCAAATTAAGAAAATTCCAATAGAGCCTGTATTAGAGGTCTGTAAATCTTTCGCTGAATCAAAATATAATGATAACAGTATTTTTAATGAATTTTGTGATCTAATAACAAATTTACGAGATCCTTTCAAACATATTTCTAGTGATTATCTTATGTTTAAATGGCTTAAGAACCAAGATTATTTGGATGATCTACATAAAATGACCATTAACCAGGAAATTACTACAATTCAAAAGAGTGGTAGCTTGGCGTACGAAGAAAAAAAAGTGACAGATATCATAATGCCTTTAGAATTCCAGTTTCGCAAATTTTTTGAAAAGGATAATTTACTAATGAAAACTATAACATATACAAAAACCCTTCAAGAAAATTCAAAACTTACAAATTTTGTACAAGGAGAATTATGGAAAGAGAAAATTAAATTATACCCTGATAAAATCATCTTACCCTATTTTTTATATATTGATGAATTTGAAATTAACAACCCTCTTGGTTCTCATTCATCAGTAAATTCCATCTGCAACTTTTACTACAATTTTCCATGCATGCCTGGACAGGATTCAAAGTTAAAAAACATTTTTCTCGCCGGAACTGTTAAGTCAAAAGACTTAAAGGCTTATGGCAATGAAAAGTACATCGAATGCCTTGTTGAAGCAATAAGATGTCTTGAAATTGATGGAATAGATATTGCAGTTGGTGATCATAACGACAAAAAGTTACACGTCCATTTTATTCTAGGGTTAATACTAGGGGATAACCTTGGATTAAATACATACTTAAATTTTAGCAAATCTTTTTCTGCTAATTTCTCCTGTCGCATGTGCAAAGTGCATAGAGAAGTCAGTAAGTATTTAACCATTGAAAATCCTCAACTGATGCGGACGTTGGAGAATTATGAAACTGATATAGCCAACATAGCCAACATGTGTAAAGAACAATTAATAAGGCAATGAGTGCAATCGTAAAATAAAAGAACCAAGAGATATTTTTCTCGACAAACGGTTTGTTTATAAGTTCGTCTAAATCTCTAGAATATTGGTCTAATTTATTTTTCGTTACTTGTAGATCGTTCGCGTTAATGTTATTTAAATCTAGTTTTTCCAATTTTGGTATTTCTAAATTATTTGGTACACTTTGGCAGCAATTGTAGTCAATTACTACTGGGTGAGGTTCATGAGATATATTAATAGTTTTCTTAGCGTTGGCTTGTATTTTGGTTATACCGACAAAACCGAAGCACTCCGAAAATAATTGTAAAATAGAGTTTTTATTTATAGTTAATATTTCTGTTTTTCTGTTCGGACAGTAAATAGTCGCACGTACCGGTTCAGCAATTAACACTAGCCACATGTTTTCTTCAAGTTTTTGTACATTGTAACCTTGTCCGTTAACCACCGCACTTTTACAGTTTTCTGGAAATGTCTTATATTGTTTTAGTAAACGGGCCTCGCACATTGCGTTATCGTCTATAGGATAAGCGTAAATATCGCGGCACAACTTTTGATTCGTCTTTAGTTGCTTGCATCCTTGTAGATTATCGATGGGTATATAAGTTAAAGAATCATCATCTCGCGCTAGGTATTTTTGAGAAAATGATAAAATATGGTGAAGTCCAGTTCTATTATCATATATTGGAATTGGATATAAGTGATATAAAGTAAATACTTGTAATTCAATAAGTGGAATTTTGAGAACGAAAACAAGATCTGAATTTGTTTGATATGCTTCAAGATTAATTATTTCTAGGTATTGTGAAACTGTTGAATATTTTATTGGTAATGGTAAACTTTTTCTTACGGTATTCTCAGATATTTGTTTAAGAGCAGTAATCAAATTTTCGGGTTCAATTATAAAAGTATGAATGATTTGAAGCTGTGCAAATGTTATTGAATTTAAAATATCGTTAATACTACTTTCAAGATACGCGTAACTCTCCATTAGTTTTTCACAAATTTCAAAGAATTGTAATTTTGCTTCGATTAAGGATATATCATTAGTAGCTTGTTGAATAGTGGTTTCGATTTTGGTTATATCTGAATTAAATACTTTTTCGTCTATTTTAAATTGTTCTATAGTGTTATTAAAATCTGTTATCACTGTACTTGTTACTGATAATTGATTTTTTAATAAATTTTCTAGCTGATTTTGGTCTGTTTTCAGTTATAACTAGGGGACTGTCTAAGTTTTTACGACAAACTTTTGCCTCTTGACATGCGCGACATGACTTAATATAATTTTCGACATCTCTATTGAGACCTGCCCAATTATATTTTTGTCGTATTCGTCTAATTGTTTCATTAATTCCGCGATGAAGGTGGCTTTTGCCATTATGGAAATGATCTAGAATAATCGGTATCTGATTCTTATCTGGTTCTTTGGTAATATTTTGACAAACTGTGAGTTTTACGTCAATTTCTGAAAGTAAAAACGATAGTGTCTCTAATATTGGCAGTTCAGGATTATTCTCAATCGCGTATTTTTCAGAAGGTTTAAATAAATTACGATTTCTGTAAATTCCTACAAATAAATGTTCAGAACAACTCGTTGGTTCTAATGGTAAAGGTATAATAAAATATTTTCTATTTTTTACAGATTTACTACTTAGTACATTAATTTTTCCGTAAGAAAAATCGGGGTTTTCTTCAAATATGTCTTCTATTATTTTTTCGTGAAAATCTTGTAAATTATCTTTTTGAAAGAAAGTCAAAATGTTTTTATTCTGCTTGTCTAGTAACTGAATGTTAGAATATTCCATTTTAGAATAATCAATCAATGATTTTGTTTTATATAGTTCGACAAATCTTAGAAATTCCTGTTCTGCTACATTCCAGTCAATTTCTATTTCATTTTCATCCAACTCTTTAGATGGCCCTGCATGCTCGAGAGTAGGATAGATTGGGTAAGGTATAGGTTTGAAATTTTCTAATTTTGATTTAAAGGAAGCAAAATCTTTTACGTAATTAATTTTTATACGCGAAAGTGCATCGGCGTTCTTATTAGATTTTCCAGATTTGAATTCAATTTGGTAGTCGTATTCCTCTAATTTGAGGCGCCATCGTGCCAGGCGACTGCCAGGGTCTTTTATCGAAAATAACCACGTAAGTGGTCGGTGATCTGTTATGAGCGTGAATTTTCGGCCATACAAATATGGTCTAAAATGTTTCACAGCCCACACAATTGCCAGAAGTTCTCTCTCTATTGTGGAGTACTTCGTTTCAGCTTTACACAAGGTTCTAGACGCATAAGCAATTGGTAGATCTTTGCCTATTGGTCCTTGTGATAGAACAGCGCCGATCGCAAATGCACTAGCATCGGTAGTTAGAAGAAATGGTTCTTCAAAGTTTGGATATATTAAAATTGGAGTAGAAGTCAGGGCGTTTTTTAATTCTTGGAATGATTTTTGACATTCAGAGTCAAAATTAAAAGGAACGTCTTTTTGTAAAAGTACTGTCATTGGTTTAGAAATCTTCGCAAAATTCGCAATAAATCTCCTGTAATAACCAGCGAGACCTAAAAAGGATTTAATTTCTTTTCGATTCGTTGGTTGGGGAAAATTCTTGACGCATTCGATCTTAGCACGGAATGGTTTAACACCCTTTTCTGTGATCAAATGTCCAAGGTATGCGACTTCTTTCCTTAAGAACTCACACTTGTCTGGTTGTAGTTTTAAATTTGCATTTTGAAGTCTTTTAAACACGTCTGTTAAGCGGGTAATGTGTTCTTGTATCGTTGGGGAATAAACGATGATGTCGTCCATGTAGACAAGGCATCTCTCGTTTTGGATTCCAGCAAGGACATTGTCCATTACTCTTTGGAATATCGAAGGGGCATTCTTTAAACCGTACGGCATTCTGAGAAATTCGAAATGACCGTTTTCGACTGTAAAAGCTGTCTTGGGTATGTCTTCAGGAGTTATTTCAATTTGATGAAATCCTGAAGCAAGATCTAATGTCGTGAAATACTGACACCTACCAAGCTGGTCGAGTATGTCACCAATATTTGGCAACGGATATTTGTCATCAACAGTGACTTCATTCAGTTTCCTGTAATCTACGACCACGCGTCATTTTTGTTTACCGGACGCGTCGAGTTTCTTAGGTACCACCCATACTGGTGATGACCATGGGGAATTACTGGGCTGAATGATTTTTTGTGAAAGCATCTTATTGATCTGGTCTTTCACCTCTTGTTTATGAATTTGGGGGTAACGATAAGATTTTACATAAGTTGGTTTTGCATTCTGGGTATCAATACTATGTTTTATTTCGTTAGTAAATGTCAACGGATCTCCTTCTAAATAGAATATATCAGCGAAATCAATACAAAGTTGAGTGATTAAGTCTCGTTCTTCTTCGTTAAGATGATCAAGTCTTAATTGATTTTTTATTTCTAAACTTCTATCCGTGCACATTTCTTGGGTACTAAGTTGAATATTATTTACAGAATTTGTTTCATATCGTTCTAAAATTAATTTCGAAAATGTAACAGTTTTAGGAATTGCATTAACGTTTAATATTGAAACTAGGAATTCTCCATTTTCGTTTATTTTAACCAAAGCGTTTGGCAACTTGACTTTCTCTACTTCTTGAGCTACCAGTATAGCATCAGTATTAGTTAAATCACATTTAAGTTTGAAAATTTGTTCAGTTCTAGGTTCGATAGAAATTTCATTTTTGTAAATTTGTGGAAACTGGTTTTCAATTGGAATATCAGTAATTTCATTATCAGTTACTTTATATAAAGGTAGAATTTTAAAATCGGTAATAAGTTGTTTGTTTTTTAAGTCGACTATGCAATTATAATGTTCTAAAAAATCTGAGCCTAGTAGTCCATCAAAATCAATATCTAGATTGCAAATAAATACTTTGTGTGGATTATTAGATGTAAACGGAATTAGTACTGATTCATTGACTCTGATTTTTTGGTTAGTTATACCTTGAATAATAACATTTTCAGGGGATCGATTTTTATAATTTTGGCAAGTTTGTGGTTTGAAAATTGATAAACCTGCACCTGTATCAATTAGAATTTTGAATTTGTTTGTTGCGTCTTTAATATAATAAAGGTTTTTTGAATTAACAGGCAATGCATTTTTTATAGGAATATTTGTTCGGGGCAATTGGGTTCTGGACAATTCAAACTCATAGTTTGAATCTGTTGACTGAGATCTGAGGTCGATAGATGATTTTCTACGGAATCTGGTGGTCTCGTTTGCAAGGGACCTTGTTGAAAATCCTGATAAAAGGTATGATTTGGATTTAAGAGGTTATCTAAATTAAAATTATAAACATTTTCACTATCGAGGTTAAAATTATCTTCCCCAACATAGTTATAGTTAGTAATTTCGGATTCATTTGAATTGCAAATACTATCTTCAAATTCAAGGGGACTATTACCAGTATAATAGTCTTCTTCTATTCCACCATTAACAGTATAATAGTCAGGGGAATTAGGGTTCATTTCTTGGTAGTGTTCTTTATATTCAAGTTCGTTTTCAAAGTTTTGGTCTGGATTTTCGAGATAGTTTTGACTATCATCAGTATAATAGTCATAGTTACTTTCAGGGTCATTTTGATTAAAATGAAGGGTTCTTTGTTGATTGAAATTATTATTGGGTTGATTTCCCGGTCTTTGAGGTGTAAGATTCGGATTTTGTCTAATTACGGACGGACGATTTTGATTTTGGAATTGTAAATTTGACCTTTGCTGAAAGTTTTGGTTTTGTTGATTATTTTGAAATTGTGGGTTTGGCCTTTGATGAAAGTTTTGAGAAGGTTGATTATGTGAATTATAGGCTTGGTTTGGTCTCAAATAACCGTTTGGTGGGCCTTGAGACTGTCTTTGACGAGTGAGGCACTCGTTTATAGTATGTCCTGTTCTTTTACAAAAATTACACTGTTTGGTTGAGATCTGGTTGGGTTTACGTAAAGGTAAATTATTTGGAACGCGATTATTTTGAACTTTGTGATTTTCAAAATAGGTTAATTGAAGTTCCCTTTTGATTCGTGAAATAGCTGATAAGACATTTGAAGGATTACTAGCCCTAACAATTTGACCGATTTTTGGATCTAGTCCAGTTAATAAAGTATTTAGAGTTAACGATTCTATTAGACGAGTTTGTGCAAATTTTTGATCTACGCTTAAAAGTTGTTGTTTACTTATAGCTGAGTACATTTTTGCTTCTAGGGTTTGCAATCTTGAAACAAACATTAAAGGTGATTCATTTGATAGTTGTTTCATTCTTTGAAGATCTTGGATTAGTGAATTCAAGTCGCGAGAATCTCCAAAATGGGAATCTAAAAGAGTTTTAATTTCTTCCCAGTTCAAAGGGTCGCGGGAGTTGACGAGTTCGGCAGCTCGCCCTTTGAGTTTATTTTTTATATGAAGAGTTAAGAGTACTCTTTGATCATTGTCGGCCATTCTAAAAGCCGTTTTACAAGCATTAATAAAGGTATTTAAGAAAATTTGATTACCGTCATAATCCGGAATAATGGAAAATATTTCGGATAATTTATAAGGCTCAACATGAGGTATTTGATTAGTTTGAGCGATTGGTGCTCTTTCGGGGTTAACATTATTATCAATATTGGTATTAATTCCACTACGTGTTTCAGGCATTTTGATTCAAAGTAAAACAATCGATGATAATAGAACTTGATACAAAAAAAAATAAATTGCAAATGTTAAATTATAATGAAACGAGATGATTCTTACGTTATTATTTTCATTCCTTCCTTGGCAGATGAAACCCTTGTCCGTAAGCGTTGCTACACCTGGTTAGCTGTCTGCGTGTTCCTGGTGTCGGAGAGACCGTCTGCTTCGTGAAGAACTGGAGCTGGAACTTGTATATTCCTTCAAAGGTTTAGGAACCACCACACTTAGTTAAGCAACCCTTGTTCTAAATGTGTTTAGGAATCCTACTGACTGCGCCACTGTTATATTCACAAAACTACGTTTGGGTTTTTAAAAATGGTTTTTATTTGAATTACACTTGAGATACAATAATACGATGAAAATAGAAAAGTAAGTAAGATAAGTAATCAAGAATAAAATTGTAACTAACTGGATTGCATTAGATAAATCTAATTTATAAGTTTTTTAATAAAACGTCAGCGTTAATTTTTATGTAAAATGCAATCTAGCGTCGTTCCCATGAAAATAGAGAAGTTGTTATCACCTTGTAATATGACATCGGTGTAACTCAAACGTCAGCAATATTTCGTATATAACATACATATATATATATATATATATGTATGTTCATATTCTTGTACATTTTTCATCTATTCTTAA
>CAJUYI010005314.1:0-12175 GCA_910591695.1 Galerucella pusilla
ATTTATTAATGTATAATAAATAGTGCAATGTTTCAATAATGGAGGACATGAAATGAAGATAATGAATTGAACTCTACGGCATTAACAATTTAAATGAAAAACGAAGTATAGGTATTACAAACGAGGAGACTATGATGACTAAAGAAGGCGCTTTAAGCTTTAACTTTTCCACTGGCGTTCCATTAAATCTAAATTTCATTTTAAATAGAAGTGTGTTTTACAAATTAATTGTTTCAATCCTCACCACGTGAAATATTTCCATAATTCAAAAATAAGTGAATAAAAAAACCATCCACCCGACCGGCTTCACATTTGCATTGTCAGGCGTATATTATAGACTATGAGCCCATGGGGAAAATAAGAGTTTTTAAAAAAATTTCCAAAACGATTATTTTTGTACGTCATAGAGTTTGGACCGATCTCCTATGATTCTACTATCAAATGTAACAATCGGCGTACAGTTTCATATCACGGTTTCAGGGGGTGAGAAATAAAATGTTCAGTTTTCCACTGCGCTTTTCTGCACAAGAGAAAATGTACGCCATAGTGCTGGAACCGATGGTGGCATGATAAACTATCGTTCTGAATGGGTTTGCTGCTGTTTCTAATCGCGACATGGGCTCATAGTCTATTATGTATAGACATTGATATAAATAAACAAGTAACTAGGAAAGAAAGATAGGTAATCTCAAAATTGTTTAGGTAGTAGCTATATATCCTTTTTTGCATATTTTTTTGATTTCAAAGTTTCTCCGTCCTTCACAGCTATAAACTGCATCAAAATAAGAAAATTAGATATTTACACCCGATGTAAAAGAGTTTGCATTTGTTAAATATTTCTGTGAATACGCAATGCAATTATTCTTTGAAGTTTGAGTTGATATTATGTCAAGGTATGCTACCGATTTAAATTGTTTTTTTTTTCTTTTTGATTTGGAATAATTGTAAAGATGGATATTTTATATCTTTTTTTATTTCTATTATTTTATGTCTATTATTACTTATATAGTTATTTATTATACAAGGGAAAAAAGTATTAGATTTTAGCTAGAGGTTATGTTGTCACAAACAAAAAACCGAGAGCTAAAATCTAATATATTTCCCGTGTATAAGACACTATTTTTTTCTGTGACAGAAAAAAATACGATTTAATAGTGAAAGAACATATTATTACAATATATTAAAGTCAGAATGTTATCGATATGAAATTTGAATTTTTAAACTAGTAAGCTGTTGTAGTTATGGCGACAATTAGACCTGCGTTGCTAAGGAAAACTTCAAAGTAATCAAATATCTGTCATTTTAATTCTGTGATTTTATTTAAAAATTGCGAGCTCAGTGATTGTTCAGTAGTTATTTTAAGAAATGTCTGATTCCGAGTTCTCTCTGACTCCACCGGAGTTGATAGAAGCAGCGCGGCCGGATACGAAATGCCTCCCGAAAAAGGGTTTCTTACCTGTCGCTAAAAGGGTCACATACGAATTGCCTCCTAAGCTCTAAATAAATTACCAGCTTCTAATCTTTGTACGAAGGTGAGACGTTGCCAAACTTTCGTCCTTTTATAGAATTTCGTTAATAACTCAATATTAACCATTATTTTTTGGTTTTAATATTTTGATTATTTTGATCAAAAACATAAAGACATGATAAGTATTTTATACATTTATTAAAACAAATCATCAGCAGAAACTTACAAAATTACATAATATTATCATCGCAGAAAATTTAAAAACACCAATTTTTAAGAAAATTACGACTCAAACAATAAAATTCAGTCTGCAGACTGAACTATTCAATTTTATATACAAATCATCAGAAGAAATTTACAAACTTACAAATTATTTTTCCTAAATTTGTATGACACTAGTTTCACAAATTCTAATTTATTTATTGTACCTTCTCTTAATTGTAATATTTTTTCATTTACAAAATTGATTTTTGCTGTACTTTCCTCAACAATTCTTTTTGGTACCGAGACAGAATTTATTTTAATATAGGTATTCATTTGAAATTGTAAAATAATCTCAATAAAATTATTTATATTTGGATGAGGGCAGTAGAAAGACGAGTTATACTTGGAATGGAAACTTTCACATGGGTTTGTGGTTCTTTCTAAAGATGAAGAGTGCTCAGCCCAGAGATGTGGCGGAAATTTCGAATTTTCCGATATATAATTATCCACAAGATAATCACAAAACTGAGTGACCCTTTCATCGACTGGTTTAATTTCGGACAAATCTATTGCAAAAAAATCGCCAACTTCTTCAGGATCTAAGAATGATAGGCCAAAAATATATGACAGAAAATGGGTAATTTCACTTGAGTCAGCACCTTTTTTCTGGTATTCTGGAGCTAAGCCCAGTGCTTGAAGCTTTCTATACCAAGCCTGACCCAAATGAAAACGACATCCACGAAGATCTGCTTCAGGGAATGCCTTACGGATACCATTATGTATAGAAATTTCAAAGTCTGAAGTTATTACTTTAGGGGATACAGGGCAATTGAGTTTAATACATTCTTCTATGATATATTTAAACACGAGATAATAAGAAGATGACTTTTTATCTTCAAGTAAACAGAAGACGAGAGGAATATAATGTCCATTTTTTAAGCCATGTATAGTGAACAATTGGGTGAAAAAGCGAGGACAGTACTCAAAAGTTCCGTCGACATACCAATTGGAAACAGTCGAAAGAAAAGAAAGATTTGAAGAACAGGATAATATAACAATGTGATTATCTTTGTCATTTTTAATTATAAAATTTTCGTTCCTATTTGTAATAATCGAAGTTGAATCGATAGCAATATGAAATTCAGATATACTTTTAGGAAGTTTAATTAAAGAATTAGTTGTTCTAGCGTAATATAAATTCTGTCTCACCCTATAGATATCGTTGGTAGTAAATGTCTCTATATTCGTCTTCTTAAGTTCTTTACATATGAGCTTCATTGGTTTTTCGTTGATATCTTCCACGGCTGCTCTTTTTATCGAATTGCTTACGGCTTTCCTATTGGACACTTCGGCAGACAACTTCTCGTGATTGTGATCTAATATCGACTCAATTATCGAATTGTCACATCCCTGCGTTTTCACAAATGCTTTGCAGGTTTTCTTAGTACATGTCCATCGCTTTACCGTATCTTTGGCCAACATTTTTTGAAAACCGAATGTGAAACCATCAATTGATATTAAAGGTTTGCCCTTTTGACTCGAACACATCGTTGATTCCATTATTTCGAATATTATAACTTAATCCACTTAAACACAATTTGAACTTAAAATTGACAAACTGATACAAGCTTTAAATCGACAAAACTGAGACAAGAACTAATAAACTTGAAGTATTTATACAAAAATTAAGTGATCACATAATTATAGAAAGAATATTTATTATAAACAACTAATTACCAGATTTAGTAGGTGCAAACTACCCTATTCATGGAATAGATTAGAGATTAGAATCGTGTTAGATCAAAACAATTAGAATACTTAGTGTAGGTACATCGGCTTTATTTTTAATGGTAAACAATTTTATTTTCTAAACAAAAATGTACACTGATTAAGTAATCACATCATTATAGAAAGGATATTTATTATAAACAACTAAGTGTACTTCGGCTTTGTTTTTAATTGTAAACAATTTTATTTTCTAAACAAAAATGTCGTACTCTGAAATATTTTGTTAACAGATTTTATGTACAGTGCATAAGAATTAGAAAAATAAAAATAGATATATATTTACCTATTCAAATTATAATTTGGCAACATTGTGTCATTATACAAAGATTAAGCACACAAAATATTACCATAAATGATTAAGGACCCGGAGGCATTTCGATTGTACCCGGGAGGCATTTCATCTATGAAAATAGGTACCTGAAAAAACGGGAGGCATTTCGATAACACCGAGCAGCGCAAGTAGCGTCACGAAAATTATTGCCAGTTAAATCGCGGAAAATTTACGAAACCGCATATTCAAGATTTAAGGAATGGAAAATGAAAAAGACATGCAGTTCTTCCTCGGAGACAGTGTTATTGGCTTATTTTTCGGATCTGGCACAACAACAAAAGCCATCAACACATTTCAAAATATTTCAAACTAATTACATTTCTGAAACAAAATGGGAAAGGTTACACGCCCAAAAAAGCTGCGATTTTTACAAGTACACACTCGTTATTTAAATACTAAAATCAAACTAACAACAGTCTGAGTTTGATATCGCTACATTTGATTTGATACAAATCATTAATGAAACTATTATTACATGATTTGAAAATTTATTACTTAATTATGGATGTTGTTATCATGTGAAATTTAGAAATAGATCTGATGGTTAACTGGGGTAATGTTTAATCCTTCCACGTCGTTTAAGGGAAACCCATTTAATTAACTAAATTGTGATCCCACAAATAAGTCTTAAATTTCCACCTAAAGTTGTAAATACACCCCGATGACCACAATACAGTAGGAATAGCAACCCTTCCGGAAAGGGCTGTAAACAGTGGTGGAACAATAATTCGTATAGATAATATCAATGTCATAATAGAAAAAAAATATTTTGGTCCAATAATTTATTCCTAATAGGTGTTTGAATATATCTAAAATAAGTTATGGTATAAATAATATTGTCGAAGTAATAAACGTCATAAGAGAGTTTTTTTTATTGGTGAACCATTTTACCTATTTAAAGCACGCTTCAGCGTGTTTCAATCGAACTTTAAAAAACGCGCGTGTTTTAAAGTTACCGTGGCTAAATCATGTGTGACAATTTTTTCATTATTGATCTGACAGGAGTAGTTTGTAACGTAAAAACTTTCATTCGAACAATATTTAACAATGTTAAATTTATAAATTAAAATGGAAAGTGCCGTAGGTATTGTTTGAAATATTAATATTTCGATTTTTCAAATCTTAGGAAATGGTATTTAAATTAATACTATTGACATTCACAGAACTCAATAAGGTTGAACTTCCATCAAAATACAAATTAGTTTATGCTTTTCTCATTTCCATGACAACGCAAGGTATATATCATCACAGAGTACACCATCTAACAAGAGGCGAATGAAAGCCGTTTTCGTGATCGCAATTTTGTGTGCACATGCGTGAATTAATTAGTATATATGTCAATGTCAAGTCGACACATACTTCCGTTCGTTCGTTCCCGTCAGTTACTCAGTACTCTGTGGTTTGGTTGTCACTGCCTTAGTTAGATGGTGTACTCTGTGGTATCAAGTAGTATATCTGTCAGTCTCGACGTATTTCCGTTTAAGTCCAACTTCAAAGGAACCGACAAAGCTTTCGACTCTTGTTAGATGGTGTACTCTGTGATATCATTTACATCACGAATTCAACCATTTGACATTTAGTTCTTATTTCCATCTATGATTTCAATTTCTTGTTGTTGTAGTAGTTAGGTTAGGTTAGGTTATATCCACTTATACTTTAATATACTAAACCAAAACCTTTTCGGATGCCGCCTTGAGACACCTCAAGGTTGCTATTATAGATGAGACTAACCCGTACGGTAAGGTTACCGCAGAACGGGAAAGACTCATTAAAAATCAACTGCTAGAGGAACTGGACAAGATTATCTTCTCCGCCTCCAGCAGCAACAGCAAAGCGCCCACGTTCAAGTCGTGGACATACTCCGGTGAAATCATCAGAGTGGTCTGCGATGACGACGGGACGCTAGAGTGGCTGAAAAAAGCCACAAAAAATCTAAAGCCGTGGGAGGAGGCATCGCTGGCGATCGTTAGTGTGGATAGGCTCCCTAAGCTGACCAAGGCCTCACTCTGGATCCCGGAGGACGTCCACAAGACGACATCCGGTGAAAAAGAGAGGGTTCTTGGTCGGCTTAGGGCGCAGAACCCTGATCTGACGGTGGCAAGGTGGTGCACTTTCCACCATGAGGTAAAGGTGAACCCAGAAGGACACCTCTTCGTCTTCGGAATTGGAGACGAGGATATGGCTGTCCTCAAGAAGAAGTCAATGAGGATGAGCTATGCGTTCACCTCATTGACTATTAGGGTAACAAGGAAGGAAGCAGGGGGCACCTCTGAAGACCCGAGGTCCTTGGTAGTCGAGCCACCTAAAGTGGACATTGACCCCAAGGCCACCATGGGTCCCGAAAAGGACGTCGAAACAGTCGATGACCTGACGGAGGAGGCACCCGAAGACAGCGAGGTCGTCTCTCCCCTAGCGGAGGAGCAGATGGACCTCTAAAGAGAATCCAACTCCATGCAACCTACTCATGGGCAAGGACGTTGGAAAAAAGGTGAATGTTATACAATGCAACCTCCAACACAAAAAGGCGGCAACGGCAACACTATGTCGCCGCCTTGATGTATTGGAGGATGCAATAGCTTTGATCCAGGAGCCCTGGATAATAAAGACCAAAATTACTGGTTTCAGTAGCCTAACGGGTCAAATTTTCAGCCTACCAAGCAATCAGCAACCTAGGACAGCTATTTACGTCCCAAGGAAATACAGAGTCTCTCCGATGGCACAATTCTGCACCTCAGACCTTACTGCGGTTAAAGTGGAATGTCCAGATGGAAAAGGCAAATATACGGCGTTGGTACTCGCATCGGGGTACTTACCTTCAGATGCAGCCACCCTACCACCGACTAAAGAGATGGAGGTACTAGTGGATCACTGCCTCAACCACAGAGTGGAGCTGATATTGGGTTGCGACTCAAACTCACACCACTTGAGCTGGGGCAGCAAGGATATCAACGCCCGAGGTAAGTCTCTTTATGAATATATAATTAGGAAAGATCTAACAATCTTAAACAGAGGCACGGAGCCGACATTTATTAACGCCCGTAGCCAAACATTAATAGATATTACGCTGGCGACAGCCAAAATATCAAACAAAATTCAGGACTGGCAGGTGTCGGATCATATTTCTATGTCAGACCACCGCTGGCTGACCTATACGGTAAGCCAGGATCTCAGGACCACTGTAAAATCCCGTGACCCGAAGAGGACGGATGTAGCTCTCTACAATCGACTCTTAATAGGTGCTCTGCGGGAAACAGAGGTCCTGACTCCCAGCAATAATGAGGAACTGGAAAGGTACACAGTATCTATCCAAAACAAAATAGACATTGCCTATAAGGAATCCTGTCCGATGAGGATGGTTCAGACAGGTGGCACGACCAATACCTGGTGGTGCCCTGAACTGGAACACCTCAGAAAGACAGCGAGAACGACCTTTAACAAGGCAAAACGAACAAAACTCAAAGAGGACTGGGAAATGTATAAAGCCAACCTCAAAGAGTTCAAAAAAGTCTGCAGACAAAAGCAAAGAGAAGCCTGGAGAGCCTATTGTGAGGCAGTCGAAGACTTCCCACAAATTTCTAGGCTACAGAAGGCACTCTCAAACGACCACCATAAGAGTATCGGCATCCTGACAAGGGAAAATGGCGACAAGGCCGCCAACCTTCAAGAGAGCGCTGAGATTCTTATGGAAACTCACTTCCCAGGTTCTGTCTTTCCTGGAACGTCAAACTGGACGGAAGTACCAACAACACCCTCACAATACGACTGGCAATCTGCTAGTGCAGTAATTGATGAGGACAAGATAAGGTGGGCCATATCGGGCTTCTCCCCCTTCAAGTCACCAGGACCTGACGGAATAAGACCAGCCCTACTTCAATGGGGAATGGATATTCTTATGCCGCACCTGGTTGGAATTTTCAGAGCCTCTTTAGCTCTGAGGTATATTCCCAGTAAGTGGAGAGAAGTACGAGTGGTATTTATACCCAAACCAGGTAGGATGGACTACACCTTACCAAAAGCATTCCGACCAATTAGTCTCACATCGTTCTTTTTAAAAACAATGGAGAGGTTATACGAGCGGTATATAAGAGATGAAGTGCTAGTTCACAACCCACTTCATCCAAATCAGCATGCATATACTCCGGGAAGGTCCACTGATTCGGCCCTTCACCAAGTGGTTGGCAGAATCGAAAGATCATTGGACAACAAAGAATCCACCCTGGGTATATTCATAGATATCGAGGGAGCGTTTGATAAAACAACCTTTCCAACAATTACCCAACAACTCAACTCCAGGAATGTACCTCTGGTAGTAGGAGAATGGATACTCAAGATGCTCTCTAGTAGAGCAATAAGTATCAATGTAGAAGACATCACAGTACGAGGACTGGTCATGAGGGGATGTCCACAAGGAGGAGTCTTATCACCCCTTCTGTGGAACATAGTCCTAGACACCCTGATTAATCACCTCAACAACAATGGATTCTACACAATTGCATACGCAGATGACATAGTTATCTTGCAGACTGGCAAATTTGTGAACACACTGTGCGATAGAGCGCAGGATGGGCTTAAATTAATTGAAAAATGGTGTAAGGAACACTCATTGTCGATCAATCCCAGAAAGACTGAGATGGTCCTTTTCACCAGGAAAAGAAGTTTATCGGGTTTGAAACCTCCCGAAATCTTCAAAAGCAAACTAAACTTTTCGGAAGAGGTGAAATACCTTGGTATTACCCTCGACAGGAAACTAACATGGAACTCTCATCTACACAGCAGAGCAAAAAGAGCATATGTGGCATATGAGCAGTGTCGGAGGACAGTGGGACGCACATGGGGTCTGTCGCCCCGTGTGGTCACCTGGATCTACACTGCAATAATAAGACCCATGTTAACGTATGGAGCAATTGCATGGGGACCGAAGGTTCTACAAGCAACGGCCATCCAAAAATTATATCAAATACAGCGAATGGCTTGTTTGAACATCACAGGAGCCATGAGAACAACACCAACTGCAGCAATGGAACTAATTACTGGTCTGACCCCTCTGGACCTACACGTCAAGGAGGTTGCGTTAATGGCAATGGTACGATTGCGCACGGCTGGTGTAAACCCCGAAGTAGGAATGGGCCAATTGAGGTTGAGCCTATGGAAGGAAGCGCTCACTGCGCTACCTCTCCTGCAGGCAGCCAACGATGCAATTGAACCCAGGTTTTTGTTTAACAAACCCTACAAAATTCAAATAAAACAGAACACAGAGCCAGATGCTGCAAATGCAATACGCATTTATACAGATGGTTCAAAAATGAAAGAAGGCTCAGGATGTGGAGTTTACTCGAGAGCACTGAGCCTCAAGATTAAGTGGGGAATGGGAAACAATACCAGCGTGGTTCAAACAGAACTGGCTGGTATCTCAATTGCCACAAAAGAACTAACCAGAAGAGGAATTTCTGGAAAAAACATAACAATCTGCACTGATAGTAGACAAGCCCTATTAGCCTTGAACAGACAACGTGTTATATCGAGGCTAGTACTAGAGTGCCACCAAGATTTAGCTGACGCCTCGGCAGATAACAATATTATCCTGAGGAGGGTTAAAGGGCACGACAGGAGTAAAGGAAATCGCATTGCTGATTCTTTAGCCAGGGAAGCCGCTGGACTGAAAATTTTAGGACCCAGTGACACCTACGGCCTAACGACTTCGACAATTGCAGAACTAGCCAAACGTTACACCCATGCTCAATCCCTTAAGAGATGGGATGGAATCAAAGGATGCAGTTTTGCCAGGATCACCCTGGGCGACCCTGGAAAGCTGGCGCCGAAGAAATACTTGGCAATGACCAGGAGAAACCTACGTTTAACAGTAGGATTTCTGACTGGTCACTGTCAACTAAGGAAACACCTCCATACTATGGGGTTAGTGGACACACCCCTATGCAGGATGTGTGAACAGGAAGATGAAACTGTCAGGCATGTCTTATGCGAGTGTCCGGAGTTATCGTCAATAAGAGAGTGTGTGTTCGGTGAGTCTTGGCCTACACCTGCCGATATAAAGGAGATGTCTCCTAGTGATCTGTCCACCTTCCTGAGAAGGACAGGATGGACAATGACCTAGGAGGACAACTCCTCGGGAGGATGTACAATGGGTCACATGTGGCCTAAGTGCTGTGAGCCTACATACTCACCCTCCCCACTCTACAGATACAGATACTATTTTGATATTGTAGTTTATAGAAAACCTCGTTTATTCAGTCGAATATCTCCGCCTCTTTTATAAACTTCTGAACTTGTTTAAACGTAGGTTTTTTTTGTTTTTTTGGGACCATAACCATCATTTTTCCTCTTAAGAATACTATTACATTAAAAAATTTGCTTACATTAACCCCATTTTTAACTATCACACTCGATTTTATCATAGACAACTCAATCCACAAAGTTGACGCGTTTTGATTTCTCTTCTAGATATGCCAAAAAGACGGATTCAGACATTTTTTCATTTTTCACCAAATTAGAATAATGCAATATCATACTGCTAGTGCAAGTTTCTAGAAGTGTTTTTATTACAATGAAGGTACTCGAAGAAAATAAAACATCTTATTGTTGATGTAAAAAAACAGATTTTAGAATTTTTTAGAAATATCCGACTACCTACTAGCGAAAGTGACCCTATAAGAATGTCTCTTAGATATTTGTTCCTCACTAATTCAAATATTCTCTGTACCTAAATTGGTGAATAATATAAAAAGTAGATATCTATTAAATTTAACGTGGAGCCGCACCCTTTTCACATAACCCCATAACCTGGAAAGTGGTAATAACGCAATTAAATAAATTATTTGAAGAATATTTAATAACGCCTACTCGGTTTTTTGGTCGTGCTTCCGATAAAAATGACAGGAAGTGGATAGTTGAACCAACACACCGACTCGTGCTCAACACGTGTATTGAGGTTATCAATAAAAACGTACTCCTTTTGTTTTGTTTCAATTTGGTAAAAAGAGGGTCTATTTAAACGTAATAAATAGGGTACAAAAATATATATAAGTAACTAGTTATATATATACCTAATAATAAGTTTGATATCATCATTCAAGTGTTCGATTTTTTTTGTAATAATTTGGTAAAGCGAAAATGTAATGTCGTGCATAATTAACGTATTGTTTTAATAATTACCTACTTTCGATTGATTCGCTGACGATGTGACATTAGTTACTGTCTCGTGACTTACAGGTCATCAACGTGATAGTCTAAGAACCAGTGACATTTTTCAATGATAATTTTTTTTTCTAAGGAGCCGTCCCTTCGCCGGTACCACCTCAGCCTCCTGGGCTTATTGTGGATACTCCTTGTGTTCTGACTACAACCTATTCAGCCAATCTGTTCCCTGTATTAGGTCATACAGGTTCTTTGCTGGTTGGTTGTAGAAGTCTTCTGGAGTCATTTGGGTTCTGCCATACAGTTTCTGCCTTCTGTGGTCCCGCGACTCACAGTTGCATAGTATACGCAAATCTGTTTCGGTATCCTTTTTGCATTTTCTGCATGTAAGGTCTCCGTTATACTGCCCTATTTTGTTTAGGTGCTCCTTTGTGGGAAAGTGTCCCGTAAGTAGCCCCGTTATGGTGCGTAGTTTGTTACTGCTCATTGAGAGCAGTTCTTTCGCTACTTTTTCTGAGGTTTCTTTTATGAATTTCTTCCCATGTATTTATTGTGTTGTTCTTTTAACCACCCTCTTAACCATGACCTAGTTCGGGTCCGTTCATCAGAGTTGACGATCCTACTCTTGCGAGCTCTTCAGCTTTTTCATTGCCTGCGATTCCTTTGCGTTTGCCTGCTCAAAAGCAGGCTTATAGAATCAACTCTGATGGGGGAGACAATGGCCGTACGTGCAACCAGGGGTTGTCCGCAGGGGGGAGTACTATCCCCGCTGCTGTGGAACCTGGTCATGGACGGGCAGTAGATAGAGCTATGGGGATTCTGAGCCACTACTTCAAAAATCTCCGCTTGGTGGCGCTGAGAGTGGCGCGGCAAATTTGAATGTAGTCATTTTTAGTATTTCAATGCAGGCCGCCATTTTTAGTCCTGTTGTAAAAGCGGCAGCCATTTTTAGTCCTGTTGTATATTTAAAAATCTGAAAAAAACTTCAGTGAGATTCGATCCCACAACCTTCGCGTCTATAGCGAGGCATTCAACACATGCTGCCATAAGCTCTCATGCATATTATTAGCGAAGAATGGTATGGCTGCTGCAATGTTAATCCGGGGGTCGGTGTGGAGGTAATCTACGTAATCGAGAGTATAGATATACCGGGGATGGTTGAAAGTAGCGCAATAATGCTGTCAAAAAGGCACTAACACCTAACTTCGTTACTATTGGTCCGATTTGAATGG
>CAJUYI010005315.1:16119-27135 GCA_910591695.1 Galerucella pusilla
AGGGTAGAGAATAAGAGTTTATAAAAATTAAATGCAGATAAATGTGTAGCTAGTTTTTCAGCCGAATGTAGTCAAATTTGGTTACCAATGTTAGAAAGAGAAATTTCCAATAATCAATTACCTGCGTTATCAGGATAGCATCATAAGTTTTTATCCAGGTGATTTATCATTGGAATAGTTGTTAATCGATACACACTTCAATACACAAAATCACCAAACTGAGTTATACATGTTTTGAACACAAAAATAATCATACACAAAAAAGTAACAACAAACGCGTTTTATTAACAACTTTTCCGAACTAAGCGAAAGAAAGCGCTATCCCAATAAAAACCGTTCCTGGAACGTGCACTTCACTGGATTCCATTTCTAGTAGACTATCATATCGTTAGAATGTCATAAAATAAAAGATTTTATTTCACCTTTCACCAGATGTGTGATCTACTATGAATGGACCTTAATAAAATTTGACAACAAAGTTTTGTAGTCTTAAACTTCAAAATATTATTGATTGTCTAGTTGCCATATTTTTTCGTTGTGTCAGATAGGGACCAAACATTATTTTATTAATTTTATTACTAGTTAATCTTGACAACGGTAGCTGGATCGCTACCGAAACGTCGAAATAAAAAATAAAAAACATTATTGTGGTTTGATTCCCAAAATATAAGACAAAAAGAATAAGTAATGCCACAAGGAACTTACAGAAGATATTTAGAGAATAAGAGTTTTTAAAAATTTTCCCAGATTTTCCGAACAATTATTTTTGAACGTCATAGAGCCTGGACCGATCTCCTATGATTCTACTGTCAATTGTAACAAACGGCGTACAGTTTTATATCACGGTTTCAGGAAATGAAGAATAAAATGTTCAGTTTTTCACTGCGCTTCTCTGCACAAGAGAAAATGTACGCCATAGTGCTTGAACCGATGGTGGCATGATAAACTATCGTTCTAAATTGGTTTGCTGCTGTTTCAAATCGCGACACTTTTTCCCCATGGGCTCATAGTCTAATACTTCTTCTTCCAATTTTTGATGATTCTACACAAATGACAGTGTCTTGTAGGGACTCCTGTGTTACTTTGGCTTAGACAATTACTGGAGACACTAGCTCCGTCTATCTTCTTGTTACATCTCTTTAGGAATGGAGGCTAGATGGACAGCATATAGAATTGCTCATATTTCCAAAGGTACAATACTGGGTACTAGGTGGGAGGAACTCCTAAGAGCAAATTGCTCAAAAACATGCTCAAGCTCTTGTGCAGATGTATACGACCGGCGGAACTAGGTCAGAAATTTTTCAGGCGTAAATTGATTCATGTCTGGAGAGATTGTGTGTAATTTTGACAGATGTATACAGATTTCTAATGAAGAACATTATTTATTGAGAATTTTTCCAATATTTGCCTTTAATTTGTTAGGAAAACTCAACTTCGTTCAAAAATGAATAAAGAATGATCAGAAAACCAAATTTTTCAATACCCGTGTACGCCCAAACAGACGATTTTGTATTTAAATAATAAAAAGCGAGCCGAAAACCTTGAAAGAAACAAGAAAATCTCATCCGTATAAATTTATATACATACGCGAGAGAGAAAATGAAAGTGAATAACCTTTTGAAAAGTTAAAAGTTGAGTGTAAAACGACAAAAGCGGCAGTAGTCGAAAACACCTGTTGAGAAAATGTTTCTTGTACTTTCTGGAGAAAAGTGTCACGACCAGATGTGCTGCATTTGCGTGTTAGATACCAAACAACGACATTTTATTTTATTCTTGTGCTATACATTGTGTTGTAAAACGTTTGTTCAAGCTTAAACGAATAAATGAAATAATGCTTTTATTAAATTACCGATATTCAGTCTAACGTTTTTTTTTCAAATAGTGATAGTAACATTTTGTTACAAGGAACTTCTTCAAAATTTTATATAACAAAGTCACAAAGTACTAAATCTGGACGATGTATAGATAAACTTTCATATAACACGATTTCAATTTCTACTTGAATGATTCAGATGATAAACTTCAAGAATGGTCTCTCTATTATACAGACGTTTCTAAGTCCCATCGAGGTTCAGGATTTGACCAGTGAATTTGGATGCCTAGGTCTTAAAGTTTTCCATTCCAAGGAGTGCTGTACTTTATTTCTATACATTTTCGGCTACCAGAAAAACAGTATCTTCTTTAAAGACGTAGTTATTAATTTGGTTTACCTCTAAAACGCCATATTAGTCTTTATATAAAAAACATTAACCGCGAATTGGCCAATATATCTTGCTTATAGAATAGTGGGAAAGAAAAGAAATTAAAGTAAGCCTAAATCAGCCAGATTTACGTCGGCGTTGGTGGAATGTATAATTAAGGATATAAAAAAAGGGAAAACAAAAACACAAGAAGCTCATCTGAGAAGCGTAAAAATGTTTACGGTTTTTTAACTCTCGTTTAATGGGCGCGAATGAATTACACCAGGTGTAATATATCTCTTCAAGACTTGGAAACTGCTGCATTTTACAGGAAGGCAGGCGGACACAAGATTTGCCCCGTAAAAAATGCATATTTCAATTAAGGATTTCATTTATTTACACGCTAAGCCGGAAAATACGAGTGGCGTTTTTTTTTTGATCTCGTACAAATGTTGCTCTCATTAAAATGTTCGTATGATAGCAATTATTATTTTTTTTCCTTATTATTTGCACTCGTGTTGGAAACTTGGGAAGCCAGCATCATTAAGCCCTTTTGCTTTATATTGTTCCACAATGGAGACATACAAGCAAAATAGTTAGTTTTGAAAATCCATTGGGGAAAATAAAATCATTAGTTCACCATCTAACAATCGTGAACAAATATGGAATAATAAATAATTAAAATTATTCTGTTAGGTTAGGTTAGGAAAATTGAAGAACTAAATAGCGTGATAAGACAACTAAAAAATGAAAAAGCACCAGGATGTGATAAGATTACGGCTGAAATGATCAAAAACTTGGGAGAAAAAGGATTTCAAAGTATACTCACTATAATAAATAAAGCTTGGAAAAATGAAAAAATACCGGACGAATGGGGAATAATAGCATTAATAACACCGATACACAAGAGAGGAGACTCAAAAAATTGTAATAACTATAGAGGAATAACGTTACTGAACGGGCCACCCATTATTTTTTCAAAATCGACTTAATTTGGTTATTATTTTGGTTTTTAAATTATATTTTGTATTCTTTATCAACAAAGGACTTCCTTCTAAATATATAAAGTTGGAATACATGTGTATTTTCTCGTTTTACATAAAAAAGAACATTTTGGAAAATTCAAACTTAAAAGTTCCATAATTCATTCATGCAATTCGAAAGGAGCTTATGTGTTTTCAATTGTTGGGCGGTTGCCAGGCAATTTTTTGTTAATGTTAATATTGTCAATATCAACGTTGACAATTTTAAAGTCTTAATTATGGTTTTAAGTGCTGAAGATTGTGCTGAAGCAGTAGCTCTTGTGGAAGATGGTCGAAGCCAAAGATATGTGGCTCCATTACTCAATGTTAGTCTTTCTACCATTCAAAGGGTGTTACAACGTTTTGGGGATACTGGAAGAAACACAAGAAGGCCTGGTAGTGGTGGAATACGGATAACTACTGCTCAAGATGACAGATTTATTGTACTAAATTCTCTAAGGGATCGTCATTTGACTTCAGTACAGACAAGAAATCGACTTCTGGAGGCTCGTGGTATAAATGTAAGTAAATGGACAGTTCGACGAAGATTACATGAGGTTGGGTTAAAAGCTTTTAGGCCAGCAACTGGGCCTAAGTTACTTCCACGTCACCGGGTAGCGAGATTGCACTTTGTTCGTGAACATAGCAATTGGAATCTTATGCAATGGAGTAATATACTCTTTACCGATGAGTCCAGGTTCTCGCTACATTCACCAGACGGACGAGAACGAGTATGGAGACGAAATGGGGAACGATTCCAAGAATGTGCTTTTAGCCCTAGGCTGAGTCATAACGGAGGTTCCGTAATGGTATCGGCAGGCATATCAAGTGAAGCCTCTACGGAATTAGTGTTTATCAATGGGGGCTCACTGACTGCACAACGGTATATTGAGGGAGTTTTGACATATCATTCGCTCCATTTATTGGCGATAACTTTATCCTGATGCAGGACAACGCTAGACCTCATTCAGCGAGATGCGTCAGTGAATACTTGACAGAAGTTGGCATTGAAAAAATGAACTGGCCAGCATGTTCTCCGGACGCAAATCCTATATAACATGTGAGGGACATGTTAGGCAGACGTGTTAGAAGTCGTGCTATAGCACCAACCACACTAAATGAGCTTCGTGTAGCTCTTCAAAAAGAATGGGAGAATATTCCTCAGAATGCAGTTCGTGAGTTCATTAGTGGGATGCCACGCCGTATGCAAGCAATAATTGGGGCTAGAGGAGGAAATACCAAATACTAAAGTCTATTTTATGTGTTAAATTTTGTTTTCTGTACCTCTAAAGTTTGCTGTTGTTAACATCAATTTTACTAAGTATACATGTATTTTTCCTTTATTTATGTCATTGTTTATTAAGTTCAGTTTAAGTAACATATTCTTGTCTTTTTATACCAGGAGGAAGTCCTTTGTTGGTAAAATTTAAAAAGTGTAAACCAAAAGCCAAAATAATAAACAAATATAGCCGATTTTGAGAAAAAAATAGGGGGCCTGTTTTTTTTGCACCTGAGTGTATAATTATTCTGTTAGGTTATCCGACTGACTGCGCCAATCTAGTTTTATAAACAACAGACAAGCCTGAACTACTCAATGAAAAGCTGTGAAAAGCATCTTTAATTAGACCTTCGATAATGTCGAACAAAAGCTTTCACTCATAATGTCTGAATTAAAAGCATCAGGGATTTTTCAGTGCCGACAGACGTAACGATTCAGTCTTTTGGAATTGAACGGAATTAGAGGACGGGAAAATTTTATCCCGACTCATCTACCTCGCTCTCTACCGGTTTGAAAACGTATTTATTTTTAGACATCTGACGAGATCATTCAAAACTTAATAGAATATTGAATAGAAGATTTTTTGTACTTTTTCTTAACACAGAGAGAAGGATTGATACCAAAACATGTTTTTTATCAATGCTTATCAAGAAGCATCGTGATTTTACAAATTCAGAGATCTAAAATGTTGCTCAGAATGGAGTTAATCCTATAGACCTTCAGCCCGCTGCAAAAAAGCGTGATGATAGTTAAACGTATGCCTCCTTGAGATTCGGTAATTTTGCTCATTTTCATTAACAATCAAGCGAAATAAATATTTGCCCGTGGGGGAAACGACAGATAGTTTAATTGTTTATTTTATTGCCTAAAGTGCACAGATGTCGAAGGGCGACCTTTCGATTTACTGTGGCCCTTGATCCAGCCTAGAGTGACTTCGTTGTTGCTACAGGCTTCGATCAGGGACAGGTGACACTCCAGTACTAGTGAGCTCTGTTTGAGCAACGAGGACATTACAGCCCATCGCCTATTTGATGTTTAGATTAAGAGATCTGGAGTAAATTCCTCATCCTGAGCCCATATTGGTTTTAGAGCGATCCGTGAAGATATGGAGTGCGCCTTCTTCTGATGTGTCTTGTGTGTTATATTTAATTATTACCTTGTAGGGCCTGTGAAAGGAATATTGTGGTGAGATTGCGTCCGTATTTTCCTGCAGCAGAGGGACCTCATTGAGAGCCTCACGCCATAGGTTACGTCTCAATCTACCAGATCCTACGTCAGGTTGTATACCGGTAGAGCGTAAGCGTATCATGGTCATCAAAATAGCCTCCTTGATGTGTATGTCAAGGGGAGTGAGAACAATTTCTATCCTGAAAAAATTATCAAAAGTACGGAAAGCAGTGCGCGGTTTGAATGTGACGTCAAAGAGCCTACGACCTTGAAAACGACAGACCGTTATTTTCATAGGATTTGTAAAGTTTGCTTCCCTAGTTTTTGATTTTGATATCTCATGTAACCTCGAAATTGATATTGATATTCTCTTTCATTTTGGATTATTTGTTTTTGTCAAAAAAACAATATAAATTGCCCAAGCAAAATAACAATATTCACTTACGTTCCTCGAGATGAAAACAGACGAAAATCACGGTTCGAAAGAGCAAAAGCTCAAAAAAAGTCGACAAAACGAGGAACATTTGCTTCTTCATTGGATATTTTGGCCTTGGCCGTAGCCGTAGCAGCAAGTGGTCAGCAATTCTGACAAATATTGACAACATAACTCCAGACCTTATGACGTAACTTGCTCCAAGGTCAAACGCGTGTTTTAATTACCCTAATATTTGTTTAGCTTTTTATTCAGCTTCAAGACATGCATATTCAAAACAAAGCTGCACAAAGTGAAAAATTATCAGTGGGCTTTCAAATGAAATATTTGTTTGGAGATTTAAGCATCTACTGAAAAGTCCCTGGCAAGTTTATCTGAAGCTACGGGGCATCGGTAAGAGGCGAGGAAACATGGCGCATATCTGTCATAAACGTAAAAAGGGGGCATCCATTAATTACGTGAGCTATTTTTCGATCAGTTTATACTCTTCCCCCCCTTAGCTTTTAGGGAGATTTGCCTGGGAGATTTGTTTTCGACTGCATTCCTTTCACGGATTCAGATAAACTTGCCAAAGTATAATGGTGAATCGCTTACAACAATGGGAAAATATTAATCAAGTTTAACTTTTTAGTTTAACGTTCTGGTTTCAGGACAAAAAACTTGAGTATCTGCACCAGCATAATCTTTAATAGTTTCACGTTGTGAGTTTGAGGGGGCCCATGCGCAAAAGATATTTGTAAATTGGTTGAAATATTTTCTAGATATAAGCTATAAACGAAATTTAAACTGAACAGCCAATCGTATGACGGTAATAACAAACATAACCTAAATGAAACGATGAAAAAAAATTTAATTTCCGAAACTTTAACAGCGAACGATATTTTCTCTTTACAATTCACTGCATCCAATCTCAGATTTTACTGGAGCTCATTTCACTTTATAGCTGTATAAATATTGAATATTATCTATATTCGAACTTTTAAATATCACATTGATATTTTATTTGCATTAGTAATACACAAATAAAATGTTTAAATGCGTAATAACAGAGAAATCATATGACTTTTAGTGAGAAATTAATGCATTATGATTGTCAGTAAATTTTAATATTGAAAAACGTTTTGTCTGTTGTCTATTTTTAGCACAATATTTTCTCTTAAAAACGCTATTAGACAAAATGAATAAATCAGTTTACCTCTGTTCCTTGAACTTTTAATTTCATGTGATCTTCTCTTGTTGTTTTCCCGTCTTTTCTTTTTTTCCAGCAATATCCATCCCTGCGGTATCGCACTTTCTTCCTGCTGTATAATAACATCGAACCGCTTTTCGGTCTGTAACAAAGATTTAGTCGTTAATTTAAAAATCTCCACTAACTCCAGGTGAAAGAACCTTCTTAATAATAAATATAACAATCTACAAAGCCGAATCAATACGATTTTTTAGTCAGCACCGAAACACGAGCACTAGAGTAGCTCATTTATTATTATTTTCTGTCGAGCTCAATAAATTTTCAACACTCTATTTCATTATAATGCAATTACGAGATCTTCAGGATCACAATTTAAGGAGTAGCAGCAGCAGCAGCAATAAATAAACGCAAAAATTGGGAGCAGTCAATATTATTACTATACAGAAAAAGTGTGTTATTTGAAGTATTAGTAAAAATTTAGGTTTGTTTCTTAAGGAATAAAAAGCTGTTTAATTTTGAGTGATTTTTTATTTCATATTCCCTTCTTGCTCCATTAGAGGGCCTAGCGAATTTTCCTTGTCCACATTAAGTTTGGGTCTTGCGCCGCCACTGATTGAGGGTTAACTACAATTTTGTATCGAAATACAATTTAGTCTAGGAGGAATCGGCGCATGAGTACCGAAAACTATTCCACCTCAATTTTTTTATGCGATCCTCTTCAAATTGCCCTACTGAAGATATAAATGCATGATGCCATGGGGCAACCGAAATTGTTTAAACAATTGCAAGGAATTGATATTTTCCAACCAGACAAATTTTTTTTATACTCTTTATTGAAATACCAATAGAAAAGGTCCTATGACTTTTCACGATAAAGTTGATATTTCCAAAGATATGAATTTTTTAAGGTTCGAAAAATCTCAAATTTGGGTACTTTCGACCCACGAAAAATACAGGGTGTTCCCAAATGACACTTACAACGTTTGCATGTAAATACCTCTCGTAAAATTGGATCAAATGATGAGGGGTCCAGCCTCTTTACTTTTCGATTTACAGGGTGTTAAAGTTTTGAAAAATGGAATGTTTTAATTCGATAACTTTAAAATGAATGAATAAATTGATTTGACATTTGGTAAGTTCTTTTTAAATGTAAAAGGGCATATTTTGATGGAAAAATATTTTTCAATTTTTGATCCTGTGGTGTACATTTGGAAGAGTATGTTACCTTTCCCCTCCCATTTTTTACGCCACTGACATTTGAAGCAATTTTTTTTCAGTTTTGTATTCCTCAATGGTTTTCACGTGAAAAACGAATAACCTTTACGTATCGAAAAATTTGTAGTTTTCAAGATATTTAATGATTTCATGAAGTCTGCAAAATAACTTTTTAATAATTAATTAAAAAAAAATTCCTGTATTTTTTTTAATAACTACCAAGTACTTATGGTTGGAATATGTAACAGGAACTAATTTATGGAACAGCAATGCATCCAAAGCATTCGGAGAATATTGTTGAAAATATTTGTCCCAACTAGTGATTTTATTTGAAAAAAAATAGAAAGAATCCATGCAGCTACAAAAATTATTTCTACAATCGCCAGTCTTTCCAAGGTAGGCGATTTTTAATAACAAAACGTTGCAAACTGTGTATAAATGTAAATGGACAAAGTTTTAGACATATCTTGTAATTTGTTGACTGCTTAATTCTTTTGTTAATAAAATCATAAGTTTGGACAAGTATTTTCAATACTCTTCTCCGAATGTTTTAGAGATGAATCGCTGTTTCATAAATTATTTCCTTTTACATATTCCAACCATAGACTCTTGGTAGTTATTGAAAAAAATACAAGAAATTAAAAAAAAATTAATTATCAAGAAGTGATCTTGTAGACCTCATGAAATCATTAAATATCTTAAAGACTACAAATTTTTTGATACATAAAGGTCATTCGTTTTTCACGGGAAAACCATTGAGGAATACAAAATTGATTCAAAATTGCTTCAAAAGTCAGTGGCGTGAAAAATGGGAGGGGAAAGTAACATATTCTCCCAAATGTACACAAATGTACATTTATAAAGAACCTGCCAAATGTCAAATCAATTTATTCATTTACCACCCTGTAATTCGAAAAGTAAAGAGGCTGGACCTCTCAATGCTTATATCATTTTGTCCAATTTTACAAGAGGTATCTACATGCAAACGTTGTAGGTATCATTTGAAAACACCCTGTATTTTTCATGGGTCAAAAGTACCCAAATTTGAGATTTTTCGAACCTTAAGAAATTTATATCTTTGGAAATATCAACTTTATCGTGAAAAGTCATAGGACCTTTTTTATTGGTATTTCAATAAAGAATATAAAAAAAATTTGTCTGGTTGAAAACTAACAATTCCTTGCAATTGTTTGAAGAATTTCGGTTAAAACAATATGACACTGGGTTGTCCCATGGCAACATGCATTTATATCATCAGTAGGGCAATTTGAAAAGGATCGCATAAAAAAATTGAGGTGGAATAGTTTTCGGTACTCATGCGCCGATTCCTCCTAGACTAATAGGCAAATTCTCCATACGGCAGTAAGCCATACATTTTTAGTTAGTTGACTCTCTATTGTTGTTAGATAATTTCTTAATATTCAAAAATGTGAAGATGGTAGTTTTTTCGTTTATTGGTTAAGAATATGGAAGAAATAAGGTAGAATAATGGCTCTAGAAAGGAATAGTGTCCACTGGCAGTAGGTCTGTAGGCAGTAGGCCAGCTGGTGAATCTAGGTGTTTGATATTTATTTACAATGTCTAATGAGAGGGTGGCAGGCTTCTTTTTTTACTGAAGCTTCTTTTTCTTACTGAAAATACTTGAGAACTTTCAAAATGCTGATGTTTTTCCGTGGATCTAGGCACATTTTTGTATTATTTGAATAAATATAACAATAAGATTAATAAGTATTCACTTTTCATAAATAATAATTGACCGTAAACAACAAAGTACAGGCCTGCCGAGAATTTTCAGCGGAACATTAGAAAAAGACGTAAGACATATTGCCGCTACGAAGGGTACGTCTGCATCCTATTTCTCCCAACGTAATGTGTTAGAAGGACATGATGCACCCCAAAAAGGTTATTATATGAACTCTAACTGTGTTATGCTATACATCCATTTGTGTAAAAATCCCATTTCATTTATCCACTTTGCATTTTTTTTTCTATTCATCTATGACGTATTGTGAGAAAGTAGATCTCTTACTTTCCGAATTCCATTTTTTTTGGGTTCGGATTACAGTGAAATTGGCTTTCGAAATATCAGAGAACTTAATCGGTTTTTGTTGGTTCGGTATGAAACGAGTAGATATAGCTATGGGGATTCTAGCTCACTACTTCGAAAAATGTCCGCTGGTGGCGCTGAGAGTGGCGCGGCAAATTTGAATGTAGTCATTTTTAGTATTTCAATGCAGGCCGCCATTTTTAGTCCTGTTGTATATTTAAAAATCTGAAAAAAACTTCAGTGAGATTCGATCCCACAACCTTCGCGTCTATAGCGAGGCATTCAACACATGCTGCCATAAGCTCTCATGCATATTATTAGCGAAGAATGGTATGGCTGCTGCAATGTTAATCCGGGGGTCGGTGTGGAGGTAATCTACGTAATCGAGAGTATAGATATACCGGGGATGGTTGAAAGTAGCGCAATAATGCTGTCAAAAAGGCACTAACACCTAACTTCGTTACTATTGGTCCGATTTGAATGG
>CAJUYI010005317.1:0-16016 GCA_910591695.1 Galerucella pusilla
ATTCTTTTAGTGGCACTTTGTAGTAATCGGATTAAAACTAAATGCGATTATTGAAATCAGTTGATGATTGAAGTTAAAGAATTATTGTTATTGCGCAAAAAAGTTAAAATGATTCTAATTTTTCATAAAAAGATTCTAATTTTAATGAAGAATATGCTGGTATGTATTTAATCTATGCTCGTGCGACCCATGCTGATAAATGTGTAGCTTTCTGCGGCACAAAGTTACCACTAGCGCCTACCTTGGCTTCAGTTATGAACTATCACTTAAGACGCGGGCTTTTTGAATTTTTAAACTTTCAGGATACGCATAAAACTGTACAATATCTGCAAATTGAATGATTTGACACTTTAATTTTAGTTTTTCAGTATTTTACAGGTTTTTTTGTATTATTCTTCAAAATACAGGTCATTTTTTAACACATACCCTTGAATTTTTTGTTAACTGTTGTTGTTATTCGGTTCTGTATTCAATTGACGGCTTTGTTAAAATGTCCATCACAATTATACTTTTTTCCGGTATATTCGGGAATAAACAATTTAATCTTGAATCTTTGATATTCTTTGCTAACAACAATAAAGAGTTTGGTAATCAATCTGTTTTTTATCATTAATTAGGCAATCCATCGATCTGTCAAAATAAATTCAATATGGCGGCGACGGTCAAACAAATAACAAAGTTGTGTTTGAGTGTTTGTTTATCCATTGGTTTTCTTTCTGTTTTTTGGCTGTAAATTGTGATTTTTGAATAGTAAAGTGTTTGTCTTGTGAAATACCTTCGATATGTATTGTGGTTGGTTGTGGAAGCCGTTCTAATCGTGATGAAGTTTCGTTTTATCGCGTTCCCGCAGAGACAAAACACAGGTTTTCAACGGAGAAAAACGATTTGACCAAACTTCGCAGGGCTGCATGGATTGCGGCAATAAAGAGAGACGATCTGACCGAATCTATATTGAAACACCAGAAAGTTTGCAGTAGACACTTTATAACTGGTAAGCTTCTAATCAAATATTATCTTGAATAGCATATCTACTCTTCTAGCTCCTAGTATACGTAATTTGTACTCAAGTAGGTATTAACTTATTTTAGGCAAACCTGCTGCCCTCGAAGATGAAGACCACCCTGACTGGGTACCATATCAACATATGGGACATGTGTCTCAGAAAGTAAAAAAAGGGCTGCAGATGTTGAGTGAAAGAATCGCAGAGATAAAAGGACAAAACTGACACGCATAGGTCTGATACGTTACTGATTCCAATGTTTGACCGTCGCCGCCATATTGAAAAGATCACGTGGTCTGAATTGCCTAATTCAAAAGTGTCTAACTGTCAATTGGGAAAAGTAGAATTCGATAGATGGCGCTCTGAAATGTCGCAATGTCATCCTAGCAACGAGTAAAACAAATCAGCTGCCGTATAGGCCCTTTGATATTTAAGTGGTTTTATTTTGCTATTTTAGTTATTTTCAGTGTGCGTTTTACAAAACTTTTGCTTTTTATTTGATTGTGCTTTAGTATTTTGTGTTGTTATACTAAATTTTGACTCCTAATATTTTTATTTTTGGAGTAATAGGTATGGTTGATATTTGTGGAAAGTACAACAAGCGTTCAACTGTTTAGTTTTAGGTCTGATTTCGTGTTTTTATTTTATTTTTGATAAAATTATATCTACAAAAGTTGCAGGAAAGGTAGGTTGTACAATTGTAGCTTAGTGAAGGCTCAGGTGTGAACTCAGGTTCAGCGTCAGATTGCTATTGTACAAAGTTGGCTTACGGTTGAGCTTCATTTAAACCTTAAGCTTAGTAAAGCTTCCAAGAGGGCTGGTTTAATGTAAGCTCAAGTACGGAACATAAATTGTTTTCATGTTCCGTGGTTTAAATGTGAATGAATTGTATGCAAACATAACCTGTACTTAATTTAATATTAAATTTAAAGTTTGTCAAAGTTAATTATACACCCGAGAAGACCTCGGGTGTATAGACGGCGTATGAATCAATTTGAATGTTGGAGAGATCATGAGTTTATTCAAAGATTTCGTCTTTCTAAAGAAACCGTTCGCTTTGTGACAGATTGTATATCAGAGGAAATTTCTTGTAAAACTAATAGGTAGCAAATATGACATTAGTTAGGTTATTTGACAAACATATTGTGCATGACTAATTTACTTCATACGCATGCGTCAGTTCGAAAGAAGTTCTACCAACACTTGCAAATATAGGTTTAGTAGAGAGCTGCTACTGAACCATGTTTGTACAACAGGCTTAGGGTTGTGCTAAGCTTATATTTTAAGCCCAGCTCAGTTGAGCTCAATTTTAAGCTTCAAATGTACAACCGGGCCTTATCTTTAATGCCGACTTATTTTCTCTTCGATCTGCAATGAAAACAAAAAATAGAATAATGTAACCTCTTCCATAATATTTCTGATTATATAAGATTACCTCAGAATTTTGAGTTAAATAGAAAAACACAGTTTTAAACTTGTCACTGACACAAAATTAAACAAATAAAGTACGAATTTACGGTAATTACGTTGACAGATAATACAAAATCAATGCAAAACGAATTATTTTACTCGTTGCGACAGTTAAAATTTTTCCCGCCAGAGGTCTCATTGAATTCTACTCCGCCCAATTGCTCCAAACAAATGGGCGGTGCTATGACGTACTAACCCCAAACATTAGGACGATTAGGATTAGTTGAAAAGTGGACGACTTAAGTACATAACCTCTCTATGAAGGGTATTTATTTACTGAGCTTATAAGACCTAACTTTTTTTTTATTTTCCGTTGGGTTATAAAATTCCTGAACACTCTGTGTAGAAAAACTAGTGACGTTAATCAAATGTAGAAGCTACTCGGAGATGGTATAACGCTTTTATTTCAATGTTACGTTGAAATACAGTAAATTAAAATAAAAAAAAAACAACAGGTTTTGTATATTTGGATTCAAGCGTAAATAATTTTATTTAAGTATATGTTCGAGAGTGTCATCTGTTAAAAATCCTTGTATAAAATCTACGCCAAGGGTACACAGTGCTTTCAGTTACTATTTACGGCTGGTAGGTAACTGGCTTGCGACATGGACCAATTCCATTCCATAGTCTTCAACACTATAGTTGTAAATCCTTACCCACTCCATTTCATATTATTGTATATTTCAATCCTGTTTAGCGACGCAGATCCGTAATCTGGTGAACCAACAAGATAATAATATATTAGTTATTAAGTAGTTTTTTCGGATCAACAAATAAATATCAATTTAAGTTCCATAATAAGTTAATAGCGATCTCCACAGAGTATAATCAGAAGCTATAAATATTAGAAAAAGTTACCAATTATACCAAACAAGTTTTCGGTCTCTTATTGGTATTTTATAACCAAAAGCTGTACCTACAGAACAATAGAAAAAGGTTTGGACCGGCAAAAAGCCCAATGTATAAAAGATTACATAGCCGTACCATAAGATTATTTTCAATAAGTACCTATTTTCCAATAAAGGTTTGAAATTTCATTTGAATCTACTAGTATCGGTGACTACCATGGAAGGAATGTTTTGAACAAATGATAGATCTTCATCCTCAGAACTATATACCTAATAGTATTGGATATTACAAATTATTACTTTACTTTTGTAAAAATTGTCCACAACCAAGTGGTTAAAAAAAGATTTGCAGAATTGGCTAAATTCATTAAGTTCCATCCCAGTTTTGTGAGGAAAGAGCTGTATTTTTTTTGCTGATGACGGGGGTTAGATCACCACTATATCATTGCGATCTAAGCCCGATTGAACGGGTTTGGGCACAGATAAAGGGAGACGTTTGAAGAGAAAATAATTCTCTCAAAATTAATGATATTGAACAGTTGATTTTGGTGGCTGTAAATAATGTGAAGCATGAAATCTGGGAAAAGGCAGTAGATCATACAATTAAAAAAAAAAATGTGGAGGTTGGACAATATTACTGATGAAATGATCGAGCCACCCATTGTAAATAATGGTTGCGACAGTTCATCTTCTGATTCCGATTATGATTTGGATTTGTTAGAAGTAGCTCTACTTATACTGGTGAATTTTTAGACTAAAATTATTATTTATGAACGTAACGTTGTTTAAAAGTCAAAGCTTAAGCCCGTATAACAAGTATGACACAATGTTCTTAACAAACTCTGTGGAAAAATTGAACATTTTAGAAAAAATTGCACTTTTTCACCATCAGCTGCATGGAAGTCATAAGCAGGTTAATTAGGTGAAAATATCATCGTACACCCGATATATTTATTATATTTAAACAAAAGTTATTTCATACGAAAATACTCGAGGTATAGCTTCAAAAAATATTTTAACTGTCCACTAAAATATATGATACGCCTATGGATTAAGAATGCTTTATTATTTTAATACATTCTCATTAATAAAAAATAGACTATAGTATTGTAGACGAAATTCTAAATTATATAGAAACCAAACTAATAATTATAAAAGACAACCTCTATAATGCCAAAAAGATAGGGTAGTTAAACGAGAGAAATTATTAGATTAAGAAGCGTAACTGGTCATTGACAAATACCCAGAAAACAATTACTTCTTCATTCTCTGCATGAACCAACGTTTACGTCTCCATTATTAAGCTATTCGTCACCGTGACGTATATTTGTTTAATAATGGTTATTATAATATCGTTTTCCTTCTTTTGTCGACTTTACTCAACAATCTCAACTAATCTGTACATAATTATTATTGAGAAACATTTTAGGAGTCAGTGTAATAGCCCACAGGCGTACCTATGAAAACCCGTTATTCTTTAACTGTATTTCAGAAAGTCAAAATAAATAGTAGAGGTGAGCATGCAAATATAGTCCAGGAAATTTAGCTTATTTCGAACATATAACAAACTAACTTGGTCTCTAAGGCCCGGTTGTACATCTGAAGCTTAAAATTGAGCTCGACTGAGCTGAGCTTAAAATATAAGCTTAGCTCAACCCTAAGCCTGTTGTACAAACATGGTACAGTAGCAGCTCTACTAAACCTATATTTGCAAGTGCTGGTAGAACTTCTTTCGAACTGACGCATGCGTATGAAGTAAATTGGTCACAATATGTTTGTCAAATAACCTAACTAATGTCATATTTGCTACCTATTAGTTTTACAAGAAATTTCCTCTGATATACAATCTGTCACAAAGCGAACGGTTTCTTTAGAAAGACGAAATCTTTGAATAAACTCATGATCTCTCCAACATTCAAATTGTTTCATACGCCGTCTATACACCCGAGGTCTTCTCGGGTGTATAATTAACTTTGACAAACTTTAAATTTAATATTAAACTAAGTACAGGTTATGTTTGCATACAATTCATTCACATTTAAGCCACGGAACATGAAAACAATTTATGTTCCAATTTATGCTTAAGCTTACATTAAACCAGCCCTCTTGGAAGCTTTACTAAGTTTAAGGTTTAAATGAAGCTCAACCGTAAGCCAACTTTGTACAACAGCAATCTGACCCTGAGCCTGAGTAGCCGGCCACAAAGTGTCTCGTCTGAAAACGCTCTTAAGCCTTACAGCTATTAATGTAGTAATGATATGAGACATTATGCTTGGTATAGTTGTGTTTTAGTAGAAGGTTGAAGTCTTGTAGTAGCTTTCGATCTTCTGCCTGTCAGTGGAGTAGAGATCTGTATCGAATAACTGAGAAATCTACCTATAGGGCTAGTCCACGTGACGTCGTGCGACAGTCGCCTTGATGAATCTGATGATAAACAAGCGCTCTTTACTCAAAACGTAGCTTTTATTAGTTATTTTGATCGTGTTTCCCTAGGAATTTTAAATGCTATATCTAACAGTTTGTAATGATAAGAGTCATTAAATCAATACAAAATAACCAAATTACAAATCTAAAATCTATCTAAATGATTGTTTATCCTCAGGACGACTGTCAGTGTCAACGTATCAGTTGGTAGACCTGTCATATACCCAAGTATTGCAATATTGCAGGACGTTGCAATATTGCGCGTCATCGTGCCTGCCGTATCAGCTTACCAATTTTCAGTGATGTTTTCGTTTTGTTTTAGGTGCTTATGGTAATTTTCCATCAAAGTTTTATGTACTTTTATTAATTATAAAAATCAATAGTTAATGGTGTGTAATAAACCCCTTTTAATAAATATACATTAAAGCATAATACTATTAAACGTTTGTGAACTTTAACAATTTTAAGCGGAATAATGTTCAGAGTAAAATTACATTCGATAGATCGTACTATTATAAATTAATATGTTATTATGTAATTTAATTTAATTTATCAACTACCTACTACAAATATCGTTTTAAAGTGAATATTTATTCTGCTTAATTGATTGTTAAAATAGGGCTCTTTCGTATAGAGCGTTGGCAGTTTCAGCTGAACCACATATTATCTGTCACTGTGGCTGAACTGCACTCGAACATGCGTTCCGTTTTACAATCGACTCAAATTTCGAGTGACTAAGCTTGAACCAGATATCACAATGCAAAAGTCGCATTAAATTACAGGCATTATAAATAAAACAATTGTTACCAATTATTACTATACATATATGGTACATAAACGGCTCAAAAACACCCTCAGGCTCTGGTGCAGGTGTATACGGGCGCAGACCTAGAACAGAAATTTCAGCCTCTCTTGGATCCTATGCAACCGTATTTCAGGCGTAAATTTACGCCATTGTTTCGTGTGTGGAGAGAGTGGAGCAAGCCAATCTCATACATAGAACATTAAAAGTTTTCTCGGACAGCCAAGCGGCTTTGAAAGCACTCAGCTCTCACCGTGTAACGTCGAAATTGGTTTTAAACTGCCAAAAAAGACTCTCCTCAATAGGAGAGCTCAATAAAGTATTGCTGGTCTGGATCCCTGGCCACTCTGGCATGAAAGGAGAAGAGACTCTTGCAAGGGAGGGTGCCGCACGTGTTTCTATCGGACTAGAACCTACAATTTGCATCGCAATATTTTTTGCCAAACGAACACTAAATACCTGGACAGCAAAAAGCGCTTTAGATTTCTGGCATAATTTAACAGGATTGGTTCATTCATAGGCTTTTATACATCCTTCGAAGAATGTCTCCAAACAAATGTTAGATTATAGCAGGCATGACCTACGTTGCCTAACAGGCCACTGTCTTCTGAGCCATTATATACTAAAACTTGGACTCCAAACTAATGGTTCAATAAAACTCAAAGTCCAAACCACAATAAATTTTATTATAGTCCCCAAAAAGGACACATATGATGCTACTAGTTTCGGTACATTATTACCATCATTAGGCTACAATAGAAAGAAATGGTACACTTAATAAACAAAGATCTTATGAAATTATGTTAGAATTATTAAAACTAGAACTATATCTCTAATGTAATATGGAAGATGAACATATAATTGAGAGTACAAATTGAGAATATTACGATTGTTAAAAATTAAATTTGAGAAATTGTTGAATTATAAAACTAATATTACAAAAGGACATGAAATTGTTTTCAAATGAAGGTTTAATAATAACAAGTAATATTAGTATGTAGTCAAAATTAAAATTGTAGATACCTGTGTGAAACATATACAATACAAGGAAAATCAGGTTGTTGTCAAAAGTTAGAAATTTTTAGTATGCTAATTCATACTTATATTAAAAAATTTAAAAAAAAAAAAATTTCACTTAATGTGGTAAGGAAAGAAAAGGAAGTGAGGAACATTAGAATTTATATAAATGAAGTAATATAAAAGAATCTATTAAAAACTGATGGCATAATGCCAAAAGGACTACAGTGAATTTTTGAATTTACATTTAATTTGTCCAGATGGACATTTCACAAGGGTATGATAATCGAAAATTGTGGAAATGATGAAAGTCGAACTTTAAGATTGAAAATGCTGAAAAGGCCTATTTCAGCCACTGAATTTCTTGTATATATGGTCATTGTAACCATGATCAATAGGGAAATGTAGGTGAACATGTTGAATAATGATTAAATTATCCATTAATCAATTTTATGAAACTTTTGAAAAATTGTTGCAGTAACTATTAACACTGTAGCACATTAACCTCACCGTTGACCGGAAATACAAATGAATTAGTGACAATTGACAGATATCATATGATATAGAACTATAATATTGAAAACTAGTATATTTCTATGAATAAGATTGACAGACAACTTATGACCCATTCAAATTGTTAATGTCTCATTTACAAAAGAGACGAAAATTGAATCAAAATATTATAAATGATATTGACCTAGTAAAATACCAATATAAACAATATACAACATAAAAGTCAAATATACCTCAAATATTCATGATAAACAAACTCTAAAAATCATTAGCAAAGCAGTAATTATGATATTGGGTAAATGTAAGAAAATATAATTTTCAGTAGAAGAAATCTGTTAATTAAGGCAAGTGACACCACCATCTAAAGAAGCTCTATGAATCTCCATACTTTCTAGTAAATTCATTCTAACACATAGATTCTTTTATATTACTTCATTTATATAATTTCTAATGTTCCTCCTGTTGTCATCTTTGTCTGGAAGATGATGAAACAGCAGAGCATATTTGTGCCTGCCCCGCCGCGGCTCGAATCAGGCAGGGCTTGGCAGGGTTTCTTTCTCGCCCTCGGACCTGAAATATCATACACCAAATAAACGAATCGGTTTTGTTAAGAAGCTGAATTTGTTCGGTGAAATCTGAAATACGTGTGAGCCACAATAGACTCTTGCGAGTCGCAGTGGAGGACCTTATATACCCACTCACCACTCACCACACACCTAATCTAAGTTAATTTATATTTTAGCTGCATGCCAGTGGCGCAGCGTGGAGAGCGCAGCAGGGACCATGGTTCCAGGAAGTACCTATTCAAAAAGATTCAAGCGCCATGATTTTTTCAATTGGATATAAGAAAAAATTAACTCCAAATCACGCCCGCAATATAACTTTCCAAGCGAACCCGCAAGGGTGCAACAGGAAGGAGGCTAGTGCCCGAGTTGTCTTGAAAGCGACAGCGATTTAATCATTTATCCAATTGAATAAACATTAACACTTCTTACTTTCTCAACTTCCTGTGAGCTTATTACGCCATTTCTTTCGATAGATGTATGTATATTCCTTAAAAAGCAGAGGTAGTTTATCGGGAGACAAAAACACACGCTACGTCACTGATATGCCATCAACATTTTTAATTTTTTTATTCTCCACAAAGGAAAAACCACCGGTTTCGACTGTCTAACACTATTTCGAAAATATGCATTAAACATTAGAGTTACAATGACCTATTTTGTATTGATTATTTTAATAAGCAATGTACCTAATACACACTTGCGTGTAAATTTAGTACATTTTGTAATCGATGAACATGAAGTTATTTGTTGGAAGTTACGAAGAGAATATGCCGCAGTAATAAATTTTAATTCTTTGAATAACTCCACTGCATATACACTACTAAGATTCTGGTTATGGGTCTTTAAATTCCTTTACGTTTTACTGTGATTAAATAATATTGAAAATATGTAAATAAATCAAGTGTTTGTTGATTAATTCCTTCAAAATAAGTTAGACTCCGTTTCACACAAAAAGTGAAGTTTGCCAACTGACTTGCGCAGAAACCAAAATCGGTCTTGTTTTTCTATGTCGCCTCGTAACGACCGTCTCATGCCATTGGCGTTACAGACGATAATTCATGCCGACAGCAATTTTATTATTTATATTTGAGGCTGTGTTTGAAGCAATCATTTACTGTCGAATATTTTTGATTTTTTAGTTTATATGTTAGTGTTGTGTGTTTTATTTCATCTAAAACCATGCCTCCTAAAAAAACTTGTTGGTGTTGAAGGAAACATTATTCTCTGTCAAGGCTGACAGATTCTAATTTTGTATTATCCTAAAAAAGATGGAAACGTCACTCTACTGTTTTGAAGTCAAACTTTACAATATAGCGCTGATTTTGACAACAAGATCGCACATACGACTGCAACTTCACGTGGCTTTTTCTTAGGTGAAACGGAGTCTAACACTAGTTATATCGATTTTTGGAACGACCCACATAATATGCAAACAGACAACCTCATTTTATTAATCGTTTTTTGGTCATAAATCACTGCATTGAAAAGACATTTTTATTATTCTTGAAAAAATCACTCACTAGTCGCTAAATTTTGCAAACTATACATACATACCGAAATTCTAAATTTACTGGAGGGTAGTCCACAAAGCAAGTCAAAAAGGCCAAATACCTCGGACTGGTTATTGGATACAGAGATAACGAGACCAATAGAGCGTCAACTTATTGAGAATCTGTAGTGGTATGTGTACCATTTTTTACAAAATTGATTATTTTGAAAAAACATTCTTCTCTTTGGTCCAAATGTGGAAAAGTTATTGATTGTTGAAGCCCTTAAGTAAGCGTTCATTTTTTAACTGCTGTTTTTTTGATAACTTCCACCTTTTTCTATGATACGTTTTAAACAAAATATGACTATTTTAAATTTACCATTTAGTTTTAGCAAACAGTTTTTTTCTGACGTAATTGTAGGTGATTTGAATTGGTGGCAAGTATTCATAGCTTTTAAATGAGTCCCTAAAACTCTGGATATATCATTACACAAAAAAAAAGCTACAAGCAAAAAATAACCTTTTTGGAACTTTAGTTCTTCACGAAAGGTTAAGTTTGAGCGACCAGGGGTCACGACGCAAAAGATCTGACCGTTACGTTACGTTACGTTATGTTACGTTGCTCCGTTATGTGCCTTGCTTACGTGCGTGTGCTCTCTCCTGAGTCTCTCTCTTGTTTACGAAGCAGCGATGCATATGCTTCGGCCGGGAATCGAACCCGGGCCGCCCGCGTGAAAGGCGAGCATTCTGCCACTGAACCACCGATGCTACATTAAAATTCTATGCAAAGCTGGTATTCGCAGTGCTGGTGATCTACTTGAATTTGTTCGGATAAATTTTTACTATTATTTCCATAATTTTTTTTGCGCGATTGATCTTTTTTGTTTATTTGCAGCATCGGTTGTCAGGACGGTAGGTTGTGTTTACTGGTTTCTAAGTTTAACACGTCGATAAGTGATTTACTTACCGTTCAGACGTCGAAAAGTAATAAATAGCAAACAATTTCACCAAAATGCAAAATATATTTTAAACTGATCGAGAAGTATAAATGTCACTTTTGACATTTCGTTCATTACGAAGAAATCTAAATTATTTTATTTGGAATTTATTTCAATACGATCGCGCAAAAAATGGTATAAGCATCTCGAACGTTAAGGGTAATTACATCGTTTGCATGTAGATTCCTCTCGTAAAATTGGACAAAATGATATGAGGATTAAGGGGTCTAGCACATTTACTTTTCGAAATACAGAGTGTCGAAGATTTGAAAACTTGAATGTTTTAATTCGATAACTTTAAAATGGATGGCTAAATTGATTTGACATTTGGCAGGTTGTTTTTAAATGTAAAAGAAATAGTAGTTTGTGCAACTAGTGTGGATATGATGGACATATCGCACGAGGACGAAATTTGTTCAAGTACGATATGGACAATCTACACGAGTCGAACAGTATATTTTTTCTACTACCCACTTAAGAAAAAATCTAGAAAATAAAAATTTATATAAACTGTAAGATAACTTCAAATTGAAAATTTAACAATCCAATTCTATGTTTCCACTAATTTTTTTGTGGTAAACGTACAGTTCTTGAATGTCCAATTTGTATAATGCTATGGTTTCCCTTTTTAAATATACGATGCTGTTATAAGTAGATGTTGCCAGTCGGACTCCCTCATGAAGGGTACCGTACCATTATCTATAATAATGATTATTCTGCTAAATATTTCAAACGTCTATCTGTTGTCGTTATTAATATCAAGCAGAATAATTATTTAAAAATAAAATTAACAATAAAAAAAAACTTCTTCACGGGGAATCGAACCCGGGTCTACCGAGTGAGAGCCTGGTTTGCTCAATACTCGACCACCGAGGAATATGCGAATTGTTTATCTATAACGTCAGATGTATTACATAATTTTTGCTTAAAAGGGACTGAAGTTCCTACCGTGTGTCCCGCGACACGTTCTGCCTTTTTTATTTCTCCGAAGCTGGACTCGTAATCAGAGTTCAAAAAAACACCTATCCATATCGAATTATGGTGAAAATGTTTTGAGTATCCAGTTATTCAATTTGTTTAATAATTGTTTATAACTAATTACAGGCTAATTACCACACAATCAAACTTGTATTATCGAGCAAACAACAACTTTTACTTAAAAATTGGATTAAAAGAAACTGCAGTAAAAAATATGCTCCCTTTTCAAAATTAAAGTATAATACAATGTCTTATCGATTGAATGTGATATTGGATGGAGTCAGAGCCGGCGCAAAGTTATCCAAGTCACAATAGAGTTCATAACTGAAGCTTTAGCTTAATACAATCCAACCTGACTTTCTTTAAATATGTATAAGAATAACGCACGAATCAGAAGAATATAACGGCACGATGCATATAAATTTTTCACGAAATAGTAAATTCAACTTAACTACTTTCTTACATATTTTAAAATGTTTATAAGCTGCTTCAACACCCATATATCCATATTCCGATGATTTATAGAAAAAGGACTGGGATAGGTAGTACAATATTCGTCTAAAAATGAAATTTAAGTATAGAAAAATAAAATGTTTTTCCGCAAATCGCTAAGAAATTTTAACATTCTAGACAAAATTTCTTTAAAAAAGTCTAGATTTCCTATTCACTTCCATATTGCCACACATGCAGGAAACACTAATACGTTTGGGTTCTGCTCAACAGCCTAGGCACTTAAATTGAATCTTTGTACCATTACCCATGTTTTCCACCTACTTTTCCAGAAGCTTCGTGTCTTCTATATAGACCACCTCTCCTTTAGAACCTTCTCAGCTAACTGGTCTGCCATTTCATTACCTGGTCTTGATGGTTTGCAAGCAATGTTTCTTAAAAAATGTGCAGAATCAATTTCCTGTCCACTTTCAATCATCATGAATGCCTCTTTCACGCAATGTTCTATTCCACCAATCTGGAAATCGGCGTCAGTTACTATATATAAGAAGGGCGATAAACTGGATCCAAGCAATTACCGACCAGTAAGCCTGGTACCTATTGTTTGTAAAATTATGGAATCTATTATTAGTGAGGCCATGTCTAAATTCCTTTCTTCAACAAAATGTCATACCTCTTCACCAACATGGTTTTGTTCGAGGTCGCTCTACCATGTCCAATCTTCTTCACTGTGTTAATGACTGGACAAAAGCTTTAGACAACAAAGATCCGATCGACGTCATTTATTTAGACTTCTCCAAGGCATTCGACAAAGTCCCAAAAAGAAGACTTTTATATAAATTAGATCACTTTGGCATACGGGGCAGCCTGAATTTATGGATCTCCAATTTTTTATCGGACAGGATTTTTAATGTCAGAGTCGGCCGAGAGTTCTCCAATGACAGGCCAGTTTCTAGTGGTGTTCCACAGGGTTCCGTCCTTGGCCCATTGCTGTTTGTTGTTTACGCAAGCGATCTTCAAATATTGGTCTCAAACTCAGTTTCTTTTTATGCCGATGACACAAAAATATTTGCTAACCCTTTAAGAGACCACCTCACCCTCCAAAACAACCTACTCACTATACAGCGGTGGTGTTTGGACTGGCTGCTTCCCCTGAACATTAATAAATGTAATGTACTCCACATTGGCAAGACCAATCCCAATTTATCATACAACTTAAATGGTTACCAGCCATGATGACCTAGGCATCTTAGTGAACTCAAATTTATCGTGGAGTGAACATGTTGTGTCCGTATGCAACCGTGCGAAATCCAGACTCTATCTGATACAAAAATCGTTCTCTAGAGTGTCACTTGAAACTTACTGTAAACTGTACAAATGTTACGTGCGTCCTATTTTAGAATATGCGGGTCCTGTGTGGTATCCTGATCTTATTCGCGACCAAGTTTTATTAGAAAACGTGCAAAGGAGGGCTACTAGACTTGGATTCGGTCGCGTAAGGCCTTCCTATGAGCAGCGACTGACTGGGGTGAATCTCATCTCGTTTCAAGACCGTCGACTTCGGGGAGACTTGATATTATGTTATAAAATCATTAAGCACAACTTTGGTGATCTCCAATCTATGTTTCTATTCAACACTGATCTTAGACTGAGAGGTCACCCATTTAAACTTAAGAAGGAGTCCTTTAGATCCCGAGTAAGACAGCACTTTTTACCAAACAGAGTGTTTGATGTCTGGAACAATCTTCCTGAAGATGTTGTTGACGCACCATCAGTTAACGCATTTAAGAACAGGATTGATAGATTTCTATTTAATAGTTAATAGTGCGCATTGTTGCATTTATTATTTATTTGAATTTGTTTTATTTATATCTTTTTTTGCTGTATAGTTGTTGCGGTTATTCTTGAAAACTACGATTTTGTTAATTATTGTTAATTTGTCATTTATTATGTTTATAGGCGTTTAAGCACTTATCTATTTATGTTCTCAGATCATGGGCTTCATAGGTTCTTACCTCAGCCCTTATTTCTATTCTAATAATGATAATAATAATCCCTTCGTGTGCCGGCACCCATATTAGACTTTGTTGTCTCTCACCAGCATATTTAGGGATTCTTTACAGTTTTTTACCAATTTAGACCTAGTTATTGGATTGCTGATATCTTTCAGCAGAGCCTGGTTGTCAGTGAATATGTAGAGTAGTAGTAGTTGTTGTTTCATATATGTTATATTGAAGTTTTAGTAGAGCCTGGTATGTTTGCATTACTTACATTATCAACAACGATTGAAATATTCCTGATTTAACACAGGGATTTTCAAGTGGAGAGATCCTATAGACCGGCTCTGTTTACATTAAAATTCTTAAGCTCTCTGGCATTCAAGAATATTTATTAGATATGTGCAATACATGACACATGACACGATTGGAAAGCATGAACCGTAGGCGTAGAATACCTACCTAAACATTTATATAGAAATATTGTAAATTTTAATAGAATTTTGGTAACTTCCTTGTTGATTATTAAATTAGTAAGCAATCAGTTCGTTTGGTTTAATCGTATAATACATTATATATAACGAGTTAAAAAAAAAGAACTACCTACAATCAAAAAATTGTATGTACCAATTGCTGTGTGTATCGAATTAATAAATCTGGAAGTTCCACTGCTATGGCAATTTATGTTTAGAGCAAGAAATTAAAACTAAAAATAAATGTAAATAAATCTTCACGAGTAGTCATAAAAAATGAAAACAGTTTATTATTAATTACAACACAAATGACATTCAAAAAGTTAACGTTTACAATGAAATAATCATTACTTATATTTATTTATTGAAGTGTTGCATCAGTTACGTCCAGCCTCTTGATTTGGCGAGTTTATGTTTAAAATGACGAGTAAAATCAGAGCCGTAACTAGAAATAAGTCGTTAAAGGACAAAAAATGCTAAAATACATTTAAAACAAAATTTATTTTTTTTTTAGTGAAAATTGGTCAAGTTTTGTTTAACGAAAGTCTGATGAGTACAAAAATATTGTTTTGTATTGAAATATCTTCTTCAAGACAAAACTATCAAACTTTTCACTCTTAAATGCATAATTTTCAATTTAGAAAGCTCAACAAGCAAACAAAAAAAAGAACGATTGTGAATAAAACTACTATTTTATGCTGCCACTTTAGAAAATGCGTTTTTCCGATCATTATATAACTCGGAAAGTGCGTCGTTGCTGGTCTGGATCGGAAAATTGACTTAACTGCTCGGTAAAGGCACCAAACTGCTCGGCAAAGTATCTACTAACTTCTATTCTATTCCACAAAACTATATTAGTAACTACTGTTAAAACATCCAAAAAGGAGTTTTAAAAAACGAAAACTGACATTTGAACCCTCGACCTTCTCTATGACAAAAAAAGGATTCAAGCTGCACAATCGAAGGAAAAGTATTGCAGCTATCACGAGTA
>CAJUYI010005318.1:0-16010 GCA_910591695.1 Galerucella pusilla
GTGACACGTCACGTGACACCTCTCTCCTGTGCAACGTGACGTTTGAGTCTCCTCACGGGATGTTTTAAAGATTAAAAAAAAAACTAATTTTTCTCTCGAGATATTTATTTATTTAGAAAATAATTATAATGATAATACAGTATTTGAAAACCAGTGGCGGAGGCGTTGTACATTTCTTTCGGTACACGAATATACTCCAGTGGCGTGGCAGGGGTTTGGATCATGGTCAAAGTTTCCTGTTGCACACGGCGTACCATCAAATTTGCAAACGTCAATAATATGTGGAAAAATACCGAAAATGTGACATTTCTTTTGCAGAAACTCGGCTTTTTGTTGTCCTCGAACGTAAATGTAGTCTGCGGCATACAATAACTTGCTTTCTAATATTTCATTTACTTTAGAATATTCTACATCTCCTGAAGAGTACCGAATGCCATGCACATTTCTTTCTAAGTATGATGTGGTCTTCTTGTCCTCGTTGCTCAATGTGGAAAACGGTTGCGGTGGTAAAAATATGTAATGTGAACTTTTGAAACCAATTTCTATGGTGAGCTCTTTGGCAACGAAAAGACCGTCTACGACAAAACCTTGAATGTCTACGAATGCTACTCTCATGTTGACGTCTGCTCGAACACTAACTATGATCAGCAACTAGTTAAAGCTTTTAACAATTTCGGTGAGGGGGAAGTATTCCATCACGCAATCGTGAATTATGATGCAATAGACTTTGGTATTTTCGGGAAAGCCTATGTTTGCTTCAATGTCAAGTTTTACATCGACTGTGGACGCCTTCATGCTTTCTTCCTGTTTCGAACAATCGATAACAAACAATGCCCGTTTCTTGAAAGAAGAATAATCTAGCAGGGGGCGCTTCTGTATGGAGTTTGCGTAGTTGGGATAGAATTCAGTGTAGTTAAAATATGCCTCATTGTAGTCAGTTTTAGCGAAATCCAATTGCATTCTTTCATTGGGCCAATACTCACCATTAAGTGACAGTCTTATACTTTGTACGTCGGCATTGTCAAATAAAGTCGGGTCAGCTGTACTCGAGTTACGTTTGTCGGTTTGAAAGAAAACAATAACAAAACGAGGTCTTTCAACTGAAGTGGATGTCTTGACAGCCCAAACTTCACGTCTTGCTCCTTTAGTAATTGAGGGTAATTCGTGTAACTCCCACTTCCTAAATGGAATAACTATAGGTTGATCTTTTTGAATGGATTTCATAAGATTTAATTTTATGTCGTCATTAGGAAAGATATGTTTAACTTTCAGCTCAACGCTTGTAATGTTAATTTTAGCTGTAGTGGAGAGCGTTCCAGAGACATTCTTTTCAGTAATATATAAGCAATCATTGTCATTTCGTGCTCGAACTAGTCGTATTGTTTGACGCCCACATGTAATCATGGAATAATCGTTGAAAATGTTGAAAATATGTTTGAGAGGTATTTGAAGGTTGAAGGACTTGTCGCTATCATTCAAAATAGGATCTTTTGGGTAATTCCAACCGGCTATAGCCATATGATTGGAATCTTCTTGGTTATAACAGGTCATGGCACGTACGGCACTCACTATTCCAGGATCCCGAACTGTTTCCATTTCCCTGGCACTTTCACTGTACGTACATGAATCGAATAGAAAGGCTCCAACATTATTTGCTAATTTCACGTCACCAGCTCCGTTTACTTCAAGCGAACCTTTAATGCACAACAAAGTTTCGCTCATTGCAAAAAACGAATCAACTTGATTAATGCTAAACTCCACAATGTCACTGCAATTGAATGACTTTATAAATGGAGCATAGGTTCTATATTCAGCCTTTCGAATTGATTCATCAAACATCGGCTTACGGTAGATATCAAACATTGGAGGCATGTCGTTTTGGCGTAGACGTTTTCCATACATGGTTGTCATTTTTCAATTTAAAACCCAGCGATTGCAGGACCAATTTGTTTGCGAACGTGAGCTGTTTCAGCTTTGGCGACTGCTTAGCTAATGAAGTTGGAAGTGCTGCAGATTGTCTTTTATGATTTATTATTAGCCCCATCGCGCTCTAAGCTCCAACACCAACGTACTTAGTTCTCCACGAAAGTTTACAGGCTGACCGTCCTGGTCTAAGGCTATGACAGTGATGTTGGTTATTTCACGTTGTGGTATAACGGGTAAGTAGAGCAAATTATGAGGAATTTCGTCAATGGAATATCCTGGATCTACTTGTACGACGAATTCGTAAATAGTATGAGCAGGTCTGTTTGCATCGAAGGCTCCGTATGCTAGATACTTTAATAATTTTGACTGGGAGATCTGAAGAGTGCAATTTGTTAGAGTCGAGTATTTTCGGTGAAAATCCCAACATTCTTCCAAGACTATTGGTCTCCTTGAAGGAAATTTTGTATTTACTGGAAATTTCACATTTCAACGTATTGTGATTGGGTTTTAGTGAAAATATGTCCTCTGGTCTAGTTGAATTGCCAGCACCCAATTTATCTCGGATAAACGCTTCAAGATCGGCAATTTCATAACATCCTGTGGGAAAATCAAAACTTTGAAGCTTGCCCTTGGTATCGTAGTAGTAAAACTTACAATTTTCAATGTTCGGTATACTGTGATAAGAATGAAAAGATCGTAGAGCTATTTCGTATTCCTTCTTCTGATCGAGCTCAATAGGCGTAGGAGGTTGAAAGGTAAACACGTGATTGGTGCTGTTAACTCTCAGCAACTGCGACATGATGACTAATGAAATACGAATAATGTTTGAATTTAAATAACATTTTTTATTTTTTTAATGTTTGGTTACAAAGGAAACAAGTAGCTTGCGAACTCGGAGGGCCGTCACAATGCGTCGTCCAATCAGGTCGGTTGTAATGGATGAAACAAGGCAATCGTATTTGTAGTTGAAAATTTGCTCGATATTCATTGGGAAGTTTATGCCACATTTCCAGCAATTCCGAAGGTCTTACACACTCTGTTAGATATTCAATGGGAAAGTGCTTTAGTTCTTCGGCAGTGAAACTACTCAATGTTTTTCCATGGTAGATATGTTGTAGTAATAGTTCCGTCATTGTTGTAGAAATTTCAAACACAAATGACCGCAATTGATTTGATCATAGTTTTGATATTGGGTATTGTTGTAAAAAATTCTCGCACTCTTTCCAAAATATTTAACAACTTCTTTCGGAGGCTTCAAGTTACCAAATGAATCGAAATACTCTACATTGTTGTTTATCTTTCGGTAAGCTACCCAATGACTTCCGCTATTCTCAGAGGTGTCCAAATTAACCACTGCGCATTCTTGTTTCCGGGGGCCGGCTTTGGGGAGAGTGTCTCGCATGAAAACTCCTCGAAAATGCGGTATTTTAAGCGATTTTGCGTATTGTGTTATGTCAAAGTTGGTTAATGCGTGATTGGGTAGCTTTATTGGTTTTTTTTTTGCTTTTTCAAATACAATCCGAAGCCGCCTTTTGGATACTTTTTCAGATACAGGCCAGATCCTACACGTTCCATAGCCTTATTATGTCGTACATCTTCTTCCAATTTCTTTTGCGCATGCTTTGCGTCAATGACAGTTTTAGCAATCCCAGCAGCACCACCTGACAAAGCTCCGAGTGCCGAAAGACCTGCAAACAAAGGGATAAGTGGTAGGAAACCTCCGGATTTCGCTACAGGTATCACTCGAGGAACCTCGACTTCTTTTTTCCCACCAAATTCTTTAATAAGTGCTTTGGCCGCTCGTAAGGCAAACGTTGCGGTGTCTTTCAAAGATGTTCCTCTCTTCAATGACTTTCCCACTTTTAGAATAACATCTCGATGCAAGGAACGACGTTTGCGACGACAACCCATCCCCAGCTTTCTTTTCACCTCCATTCCGCCTGTTACAAGTAATGCAGCAGTTTTCTCTCCCAGTGAAGCGTCTTTTGATTTGACACGAGCCCAAGCTTTATCTTCAAGTATTCGATCCGCTTTGTGTCGTTCTTCGAGAGACTATTCTTCAAGTAAGAAATATCGTGTTGCTTACAAGCAGCGTCCAAGGGGTTGATGCCAGGATCTCCACGATCAAGACGTTTTTCCAATTTTGTACCGGCTGAAAAAAAAAAACAATCAATTTTTTACATGAGGGGGTGGAGGGGATAGTACTTACGTCCACAGTACTGATAGCTAGGTAAGTGAAGCTCAATAGGTAGTTTATTGATGAGAGAATTTAAGAGACCTTCTCCTTCAAACAACAACATTAAGACTGATACGCGTAAGTGGTAACACATATATTTAAAGAGTAGTACTACGAAAAGCGACACACACAATGAAAATAATTCAACAAGAGCAGACTATACCCATTGAAAATCTGGATTTTACCTCAACACCAACTATTGGTAAACATGGTAAATTATTACCAAATTCTTTCCGTGCCATTATATGTGGCCCCAGTGGGTGTGGAAAGACGAATGTCGTGCTGGCGCTCCTATTTAATCCGAATGGCGCGAAATTCAAAAACGTTTATGTTTATTCAAAATCGTTATTCCAACCAAAGTACCAATTGCTGCAGGAAGTTATAGCACAAGTGAAGGGCGTTGGCTATTTTCCATTCAAAGACAACGAGGAAATAATAAGTCCAGATGAAGCTCAGCCTAATTCTGTCTTTTCATTCGATGACGTTGCATGTGATGGTCAACAGAAAATTCGGGAATACTATTCCATGTGCAGACATAAAGATATCGATGCTGCATATCTTTGCCAAACATATTCAAAAATACCGAAACAGCTTATTCGCGACAATTGTAATGTTATTGTGTTATTCAAGCAGGATGAGGTAAACTTGAAACATATATTTGACGAACACGTATCTTCTGACATGACATTTGACGTATTTAAAAATATGTGTTCAAAGTGTTGGTGTGATCGCTATGGTACATTGGTAATTATGAAAGATTTCACCCTCAATGATGGAAGGTATCGCAAAGGATTCGATAAATATATTAAATTGTAAGCTGCGCCTTCAGTCCATACCAATATGTCTGACGATAAGGTTGCTACTGCATTGCGCAAGAAAAAAGTGTCTGAACTTGCCAGATCGATTCGAAAAAAATACTTGGCATTGAAATTAGGTAAATCAGAGCAAGATGAGTCTATTAATAAACTATTCAAGCCAATATCCAAACCACTAGAAGAAATTGTACAATCCTCGAAGACATTACAAAAATCGATTACAAATTTACAACCAAAGGAGGAAATAAAGAAAGAAGAACCCGATGATAATGATGGTGTGTTTACACGTTTCCTCGAAACGGAACCGGTGGCTGAAACCGATGAAGAGGGGAATATTCCAATGCCCGAATCTCCAGAAATAATGCGTCCTGAGGTGACACATGAATCCATCCAAGAGTATTTAGATCAATATCCTGAAATTAGTCAATCGTATATCGAAGACTATTTCCAAGATAATGGAAGAATCGATAAAAATTACGGACCTTTCTACAATGACGATCTCGGTTGGAGTTTAGGTACGCGTAGAATTGGATTTGATGGAAGAAACGGCAATATCAACATACTACAAGAACGAAATAAAGAAGCTGGATCCGTGACTGGTACACCTGGCTTATACCAGCTTTTATTCTACCACGATCCAGAAGGTTACACCCAGCAGGATTTGGAGGCATATAAAACCCTTCTAGAGTATACTAAGGTTCACCTAGATACACGCAACCGTCTTAAGGGTTCAAGCACTTACAAATATCACAATATTATCAAACCTTTGTTTAGAACAAAATCAGAATCATCGAACCGTCGTCCCTCTACTCGAACACAACAGCTACTAATGGAACGTCCATCAAAAATACCTTTTACGAAAAGTGGCGGAAACGTTCTCGATCCCCGTTTGGTATACAACGAAGACCCTATGGAATACATTTATTGGGATGATCCCAACGAGTTGGTTGAACGTCTAAAGCTACTAATTGCTTCGAAAGAGGCCGGTAATACGTCACACGACAACGAAATAGTAGCAATTATCAATGAACTCAAGGAAGCTGATATAATAGAATAATACAAGTTGAAACTTGTTCATTTCAATTATGCCAGTCGATAAATTCGGACATAGACATCAAACGCCCTATGCGCGTTTACCAACGAAAATTACGTTCCCTCATACACCGGACGGTAATATTGATATTGGAAATGTGAAAATTTGTAATGTTAAAGAACCGACAGCAAATAGTGACGCTGCAACAAAAAAATATGTTGATGACTTGCGTACTATCAACTTACCACAAACACCCAATATAAAGAATTTAGAAGTAGGATTGAACGAAATCAGAAACGAGCTTCATAAGATTGAAATTCCCATATTACAGGCAAATATTACCGACTTACAAAATAAAACTAACGAAATTAATACATTCATTTCGCGAAATCCCCCAGTAGCAGGTAGGGATATGGCTACGAAGAAATACGTTGACGACTCAATTGCCACTGCAAAAGTCTTCATTCGAAGAGAATTTAGTGCGAATGCAAGTATACGTGAATTGAAAAAAGAATCTGCAGAAAATATCACAGCCGTTTCCGATTTGAAAAGTAACATTTCAGACATAGTGGACAATATTAAGACATTGAATATAAATTTCCATAACCGCATTCATGGTCTGGAACTGAAGCTGGCCGGTAATACATCATAATATGCACACCAAGGAAAAGATTCAACTCGTAAACGAGCTTCACAAACCTATTCGGAAAAAATTCCCTCGCAGACGCACCATTATCAAGGGCCTTGACGATCTTTGGCAAATGGATCTTGCAGAGATGAGGAATTTTGCATCACAAAATAGGAATCATAAAATGATACTGGTCGTCATTGATTGTTTTTCAAAGTTTATGTGGACACGTCCACTAAAGACGAAGACCGGAGAGGAGATTACTCGGGCATTCTCGGACATTCTCGCTCATACACGACGAACACCGAAAAATCTACAATCCGATCAGGGGAAGGAATTTTACAACAGCAAATTTCAAAATTTAATGAAAAAACATGATATAAATCATTATAGCGTACTTAGCATGATGAAAGCTTCTATGGCTGAGCGTGTTATAAGAACATTAAAATCGAAACTCTACAAATATTTCAGTTTAAATGGCACCTACAAATGGATTGATATTCTGCCTGAAATTACTCAAAACTATAACAATACAACACATTCCTCAACAAAATATAAGCCTTCTCAAGTCAACAAATCCAACGAAAAATCTATTTTGAATAACACCTATAGTCATTTAAAGATAGCAGGCCCGCGAAAATTTAAAGTTGGTGACATTGTGCGCATATCCAAGGCAAAACATGTCTTTGAAAAAGGATATACACCCAATTGGACTACAGAACTATTCAAAATCATCAAAGTTAAAATTACCAATCCTGCTACGTATTTACTTGAAGACATGCAAGGTACACCAATCAGCGGCTGCTTCTATGACGAAGAACTACAGAAAACATCGAATCCGGACGTTTACTTGGTGGAAAAAGTTCTTAGACGTAAAGGCAAGAAACTGTTTGTGAAATGGTTAGGCTTAGACAAAAAACATAACAGCTGGATTAATGGAGTTGATGTTTTATGACGTAAAATGCCACATAAATTGGAGTCGTTTCAGATCTTAAACTCAGTTAGCAACATGAGTTATCAAGGTGTCAGTAGTGGTTACGACAGTAGTAGTAGTAGTAGTGATAATAACTATTCTGCAGAGCTGGATAGAATTTTGAAAAACTATGAGTTTGCTGCAAAGTCTGAAAATGTGTACCTGCTTTCAACACAATATACAATTTCTGGTTATGAAGTAAAATGTGGAATTAGTCCGGCAAGATCATTTACGCCTGCTGTTATTCTATCTCAACAGCTAAAGTGCAGCAAAATATCTTTCAGCACTTATGAATGGTATACCTTTATTTCAATGATGACGCAACAGATGAATGCTTTCTTTCATGCCACAGACGACGACGACAAGTTCCAACCTGATTCGTTTTCATGTGGAGAGTACTGCACCATTACTCCATCAAATTACGATGGGTGTAAGTTGATTTTCATCAAAAAACATGGAGTTGAATATTATATGGATGAAGAAGAAGTGTCTCAAATTTTAGAATTAAATAATTTGATTTTACAACGTATAGCTATATTGGAAAATTTAAATTTTTGTCAATATTATTATAATGTTTTGGATTTCTGTAAAAATGTCGCCTCTGAAAATTTAAATCCTCAACAAATTTTATATGCATTTTGTTCTATTACACCTAATGATATGTTAAACAATGCTCTTAGAGAATTTGTATACTTTTGTAAACTTACAGTTATCAATGATTTAACCCTTAACTGGCGTGGTAAAAATTTTGTGCGTACATACCGTCCTGACGTCCCTGGGACCACATAACTAATAGCTAGAAAAAAATAGTGTATTCAACAAAAATGGTATTTTTAATATTTTTGTACTTTATTTAACATATTGTTATTAATATTTTATTGAAATATTTGTTAATTAAAAATAAAAGTAGGGTAAAAAAAAATAACTTCATTTGCTAATAATGTAAACAAAAATTTACAAAGCTGGAAGCCAACGCTCGTAAATCATTTAAGAAAAAAAAATAAGTCAAAACAGAAAAAGTATAGTCTCTTTAAACATTAATAAGCATAAAAAAATATATATACTTAAAATTAAACTTCTACAAAAAAAACGTGCAAGGGTCCATGAACGTTTATAGTTCTTCACCTGTGGCACATTCTACACACATTTTTTTGCTACATTCTAGACATATTGGTCGTTTGCATGAAAAACATAGGTAAGCGGCCTTTGTTCTTTTTTTTGCAGGACATATAAAGCATGTTTTTCTTTGTCCTCGATCTAGTTTATCGGACTGATCAGCTTCAACAATTTGTTACGTACTTACCGTCGTGAGGTCCCGGGGACCACGATCACACTGTCACGTAAAAACAGAAAATAACAACGCACCAACAATAACGACCTTTGGTCAAGGGCATACTAATTAGAAGGTACTGAGATGCACAGCTCGAAATTTCAAGTAGTGGTGGGGGTGCATACCAAAATGTTTCAGCTTGGGTCCCAGGGACGTCACAACGCCAGTTAAGGGTTAAATAAATAGTTATATATTATTGGTATATGTGTTTTCTTTAGGAAAAAAATAGCTGAAATATTCGAAGATTGAACCTATTTCCTCTTCAATAGCTAGGCTAGGAAAAATGCTCCAACCAATTCGGCTATTTCAGCTATTCTTTATGTAATACACCAAATGTTTGATATTTTATTTCACTGATAAGAGAGAGAGTCTCGATGTGTGACCTTGAACTTACCAAAAAAAAAAATGCATAAATCGAACCATTTCAATCTTTTTTTCCTAGGGATTTTTCTCATGTTAGTGTCTCCTTCATTGCAGGAAAAATGAAAACAAAAAATAAATTGATTTTTTTTTTATTTTCGATACACATAAAAGCGATTTAAAAACTACAATTATTTTTATTTATAAAAAAATATTAGATAAAATTAAGACGCAAGTGAATCTTTTTTTTACAGCCACACATTCAAATTAATATATATATAGGTATAAACTTAAAAAAATTTTTTAAATGACTACATTGAAAAAAATTACTTTAATTATAGAAAAAAACAAAATTATCAAAACTCACATTCGGAATCATCGTTTTCATTAATAGTGTCAATAAAGCGGGTCACCCCCATTTCATGTATATCTGAATTTGGTGTGAGAGGTACAGGATGTAAAGCTGAGTAGCATTGATCACCAGTTTTCAATTCGAAAAGTAATTTTAAAAATTCATCTTGACACCATTTTCTAGACGTTTTATACAAAACAGGCAAATAATCATTTGTAACTCTAAAATGCTGATGATCACGTAAAACGTGAAGATTTATATTTAAATTTTGAGATTCTAAAATAGATGTGAATTGATAATAGCATTGTTGACATAAAGTTAAATTTAAATTTTTAATATAATACTGGTGAAGCCAGACACAAAAGTATTGCTCAGACAAGTCGAAGCATGACCAACTGGGGGCTTACGAGTAGTATATTTCGCATTTTGGGGGTTCACATATCTCATTCCACAAGCGTGTTCCCAGTCACAATACTCATCGCCCTTGTACGTATTTTTTGCGATCTGACTCAATGCAGTCCACCGGTACTCTGCATAATTTTTGATAATTTTCAACAATAAATTTTGAGGTATATGTATATCTATTATAAATTGTAAAATTGATGTAGTGTTTTCGCAGATAGTCTTGATACAAATATCTTGGAGTGTACTGGTCATGTTATACCTAAAAAAAAAATTATTCTCGGTTACTATAGTGCCCCCAAGGTAGAGTATCAAAAGTCCCGGGAATTAATTGCCGCTTATCGTCATGTGGACTTAGACCAGTTTTTGTTTGTTCGATGCTAAATACTTGATGTAAATATGATCGAATACAACGCTGGCTTATTGTTTGTTCTTTAAAATTAGTTAAACATTTCTCATAATCCTCAAAACCTATTCTATTTTTCACTACATTATACTTTACCCCCTTCAATTTTTTAACCACCCCTAGCGTTTTCATTTTTAACTCAATTCGGTCCTTATCGAGTTTCTTTTGTTCTAAATACTGTCGTCTCTTTGCCCTTTCCTCCCCATCTACGTCCAATTTATAAGTGTACATTTTCGATCTTAGTCCTACAAAGTGGGTCATAACTTTACCTTTCGATTCATCTTTCATAACACCTAAAACTTTTTTATTCACCTGTGGAATATTATATTGATTATCACTTGGATAATCTGAAGTGTCAAATTTTTGTATATCTGCCTTAATAACTTCTTCATAAGCATCATCACATGATAGCTCATAAATAAAGCTATCGGTATCCATATACATAAGTTTGCATTTTTTAACACCCAATTTAGGAATCATATGTCCATAATGAAAATCATACATGCATATTTTGGAAATATCTAATATTGCCATTCCTACATACAAAGGTTTATTGAATATTATGTTAGTTTTATTGAGTTCAATTGCCGACAAGTTTTCATTAAAAATTTTTCTGCTATGGAACCGATAGCTTGCAATCAAATTTTTCGCCCCATGCCGACCTTGCCATTTAGTCACCAATTTCACTACTCTATGTTTTCTAATATTTTCCATCGTCTTACCGAACACCGCGTTATTCATCAATTTATACAGGTTCTTTTCGAAAGTGCTTTTAGCTGTCGTTCTTAGTCGAGTATTTAACTCAATATAGGACTTTAGCCAGGTAGACTGTTTAAATTTCAAAACTTTATACACTTTAGTGAGCTGTAATCCGTTGGCGAGCATCTGTTTTAAATTTCGATAATGAACGGTATACTCTTTTTTATCGTAAAGTGTAGTCATTAATTTCGGTAATCTTGAACCTAGAGGAACACGGTGTTCAGCACCAAATGGAAAATCTTTGTGCGTATCGTGCAGGTTTTGCGGATATGTCAAGTCAACTTTGAGAATATACCCTTCGAGGGAATCGTTCGGAATCGACTGAATAAAATCAGCATCAAATTGATCGACGTCTTCGATCCATTTAAACCCTCCGTAGGGCAGAGGTTCACACATTGCCCAACCGTACAAATTGTTCACATCCAGGAGCAACAAGTATTTGGAAGGCTTACTAGGGTCATATTCCAGCATGTACTTGTTGTTTGCTTCAGCAAATCTGCTGCTGCAAACTGAAATTCCGCCACGAATAGCTTTTTCAATAAACAAAACCATGTCTACGTCACGCAATAGTTCCAATTTACACCTGGTCGACTTTAACATCGCGTCCCAAGTGTACCCAGGCATGGTATAGTACCACGCTGGGTCCAAGCCATAAGTTGCGTGACACTTTTTCCGAAATTGTTCGAAAACATCTGCCAAAAGTAAAACGTCTGTTTTCATGTACATGTCTGAATATTCGCCCAAGTTTTGAATTTGAAACTTATCCCACACACTTTGGGCATGAGCATATTTGTTGGAGCTAAGTGGTTTATAATTTAATTTATTGTAAAAGCATTCAATAGGCGGTAATGAAGTTTCATTGAATTTTTCCCAGCTATCGATGTAGTCATAGCAAAATATTCCTTTTTTAATCAATAATTTAAATTTTTCATTATCCAAATGGGAAAATTCATTTTTGGATATGATGAAATCGTTGGGGTCCATGATGGATGTTAGTTCATCCAAGGAAGCCCCCAAAAATCTCAATGAATCAATAAATCTAAATTTTAAATTAGTTTTTGAGTCGAATAAAGTGAATGAAATGTATTTTTCTAGGTTTATTGGAAGAACACTCATAGTGCCTTTTTTACATAAACTAGAAATCATGAAATGGCTGTCGTAGGCGATCATGTTATGAAAAATGATTGGTGTTACGAACAACTTGCGGTAATTAAGATTGCACGATTGATGGGCGAATCCGCGAAACTGACCGGTAAAGTGGTTGTGATCGCGTACAATTATTTCGACGTCTTTAAATTGTTTTCCGCAAATATGGCAATCAGATGCATCAACGGTACTTGACGGAAGTACCATTGGCACTATGGTTTTTATTTTTGATTGGATAATTTCGGCTACTAACGACATTTCATTTGAAAACCAATCCATGCAGTCAGAACCTCGATAGCTTTTGTAAAACGATAAATTGTCATCATAGTTACACTTTACATAATAACCTGCACTATACGCTTCATGTTTTTGATACCTTTTAGTTGCAGTCGAAACATTTGGATCATTAAATTTTGTTAACATGCTTTCGAAATCGGCATAGATTACAAACGGAGTAGTTTGCTGGTAAGTAAAATTTCTAAATTCGACATGTTCATATTTAGGAAAAGACATTTTATATTCATTAAGTTCATAACACAACTTTTCGTGCTCCTTAAGTATATTTTCACTCATAAAATAGTTCATACATCTATCACAGAAGTTTTTTTTTTTTTGTGTTTTTACTGAGTTGCGAACTTACAAGTCGAGACATGTTTTTAATTAAGCAATAATGATACTTGACTTCAAAATTATTGTCATCATCATCATCTTCTGGAGGAACATCAAAGTCATTTAATTTTGGAAAATACTTGTCTTGAATCAATAATAAATTAAAATGGTGTTCTAATTTAGTTTGAGTTAATCTTGCCGGTACCACGGTATAAAATTCTTTTTCGTTCAATTCTAAAGCATACACGTTAACGGAAATATTGTTTAATTTTTCGAATTTGGAAATTTTACATAACGACATGGGAGCATCTAAATCCTCTGCATTTAATACCGTGCTATAAAATGGATATGAAGAAGTTATATTGTTGTTTGTATTTTTCGGAAAAAGGCCTGCTACAATCGACCAATAGAAACAGGCTTGATCTGTATTTTTGATGTTTAAGCATGCATGTTTTTTAAGTATTTGTTTTGGTAATGGAATAAAAGATGAACCGTTACCTATCTCAAACTTATTAATATTTACTTCTAAAGAGACAACTTTATTTAGGGCATAACAAGAATCCCTTTCTTGAAACTCAGATAGTTTTTGAAAAATTTTATCTTTTACGTTATCAAAAAACCAACGCTCTAAATCGGTAGATACATCAAGTATTGCATTTTTCGTATTAAAATATTTTAAGTCTAAAATTTCATCGTCCTCAGTTTTGTTTCCTTTTTTTATAAATTCTCCGCAAAAACAAGTATTAACTTTCATCATATGAAACGATTTAAATTGTTTAGAAATTTCCATTTTAAATATTATTAAAGCATCTTCCAAAAATGGACCCAAGTCTTTATGAGCTAAATTTATTATTAACCCTGTTTTGATTCTACTTTTAAAGCTCGAAGCTACATTTTCCCACTTAACCCTGTTTTGCAATTTTCTATTGTTGAGCCCTAAACCAATGTGTCTTTTTTCAATTAAATTTTTAAAATGTTTAAAATGACCAATGTTTGTTTGAAGTTTTCTCAAAGTACCTATAGTTGTATCTTTAGTCCTCGAACGAATAGCTTTATTGCAAATTCGAATATGTTTTTTAAGCCGTTTTAGCCAGATTTCTTTATCTTTTTCAGTAAATTTATCGAATATAATTTTTTTCAATTTTCTTATAACCAACAAAAAATCTTTTGACTTTTTAGCAATTTCTTCAACACTTTCAGAATGCATGGCCATAAAAAATAAGAATCACTTACCCGTATTCTAAGCCTTATTCTCAACAATTGCGAAAGAATTAGCAGGCGATGGTTTTCCTACGTCGACCGTTCCTTTAAATATTATTGAGTACTTTCTGGAAGAAAAATATTTAATGCTCTCCCTGTATTGGTCTGTGACACGGGGTGGAAGGAATGTAACAGCTTCTTCTAAATCTAGTAGGACGCAGTCTCCAAATCTGCTTTTAACTATTTTAGCGGCATATATTTTCTGCGGCTCATCAAGTGGCAAAGCGCTCAATTTTATTTTTGGTTTTCGCTCTGCAATATTACAATTTTCGTTTATTTTTTTTAGATCCATCTACAAAAGTAAAAGAAAAACATGTTACCATTTCAAAATTATTCAAATTAAATAATGATAACAAAAAAAAAACAATTTCTTAATTAGCGCAAAAATGTTTTGTAAAAAAAAATTTCTATTGAAAAAAAAATAAAATTGAGATATTTTTGAGATACAAGAAATTATTAATGTATCAATGTGGGAAAAAAATAAAAAAAAGATATGAAATTCAAAAATAAACTTACTTTTAATATTTTAAGGTACCACACACAAACTATTAACTGACGTCTATTAACTGCGACTGGCTTTTGAAAAGTGAGCTCTCTGGACTTCGCTAATTAATAAATAACGCGCCTAAATGAACAAACAAAAAAATATGATTGGTTCCCCTCCGACAGATTCTTAGAGTGATAATGCAAGAAAATATGCTTTTCCAAACTAACCGCACGGTAAGAGATTTCCTGCATTTACAGGTTTTGTGTTTTGAATATCGAGAATTAGCAAAAACGTATTTCCTGTTTGCTAATCGGCACATGCTGCTACACAGTATTATCCATTTTTCGATATTCAGCATAGACGTGTTGACACATACATATTACAAAATAATATTTAATTGCAATCAATTTCCTGATATGAACCTGAGCCACATGACCTGGTACTTAGGTCGATCAACTTATAAATTAATTTATGCCATTTTAAGTTTTTAATTTCTTAAAACAATATGATATAAAATTGTTATAAGTATTATCAAAAAAAACATCCTGTATATTCATCAACTTTTATATTACATGAAGATTGGAATTTTCGTTTTACAATTTTTAAAATAATTTTTAAAATTAAAGCAAGAATAGATGCTAATATTACACATGTCATTGCAAAAACATTATTGACTTCATTTTTCATGCTGTCTTCTGTTCTGTTGAACATGGTGTAGGTTGAATACGTCTTAGTGGATACGTTACGTCTTGTGGTATTTGTCTAAAGACGTAATCCAAGGCTATTGTTTGCTCTCGATGATCTATCTCTTCAGGTATCCAGTTGATACTTCCCCCACGTCTGCTTCACTCCGTCCTTTTTCTCCTTATCAGACAAGCAAAGATTTTCTAGTTGATTCATAACCCTCCTTTTGTCTTCATAAAAAGTAATGTCTTTATTTAATTTACGAATGTTTTCAATAAACTCTTCAGTTCGATGTCTGTACTCTTCTGAAGACATTTTTCAAAAGAAGTTTGGTGTGTAGTAGGAGTCGTGGCACTTTGGCCACCCCTCTCCACTTTACCTTTTCTTCTAGTCAGCACCGATTTTGGATGTCCCCCCACCACCCCGTGAGGAGACTCAAACGTCACGCTGCACAGGAGAGAGGTGTCACGTGACGTGTGTCATTTGATGTGTCACGTGACGTGTCATTTAACATGTCACGTGACGTTTAACATTCGACGTGTCACGTGACGTGTGTCCTCAAACGTCACGTTGCACAGGAGAGAGGTGTCACGTGACGTGTCAC
>CAJUYI010005319.1:0-14357 GCA_910591695.1 Galerucella pusilla
ATTCGAGTTTTTTTCACTATTTGCATTTTCTGAGAATATTTACCATAGTAATGTATATTCTTTTTATACCATCAGAAAGTAGAGATTTCAACGAACAAAAAACACACCAACTTTTTTAAAAAAGCAGATATTTTGACGTGAGAATTTTTGATTGAAAATTAGGGTGCTTTTTCGATATTAAGTCAAAATAAGGTGAAAAAATGAATATTTTAAATCAAAAAAATTACTGTATTTTCGGGACATACAAAGGTAAGTTTTCACCAAATTTCGTGGAAAAATAAATTTTTTTGCAAAAGATGAAAATAAAAAACCAAAAACTCGGTTATTCGAATTTTTCACATAAATTTTGAGGTTATGTGAAAAAAGTGTCGATACAAAAGTTGTAGATCTTTTTATAACCTACAACTTTGCCATTCAATTTTTTTTCATAAGACTTGCAGTTTTACCGGAAATCGAGATTTACCGTTTTTTACCCTTAAAAACTCACCCCCTCCCCCTTCCCGACCTCAGATCGCCCGTAATTTATTTTTCCTTTCGTTTTTGTTATATTCTCTACCTCTTCCAATGGGTTTCATCCTACTATAATTTTTTTTGGTCTCAAAAATTATCGACTCTGGTCTAGTAATCACGTGAGATCGGGAGTATTTGGATAAAATAAGGTAGAATTGTGAGTTTTCTCATCGTTTTAGACTGTTTTTAGCGTTCTCTCGAGTTTTGGTCAGTATTTGATTGGAATAGAATAGAAATTGGTCCATTTGCATGCTAACTTCCGTTTCAAATAATATTCGAATGAATTTGTGCATTATTTAGTCTCCTTGTGTGCTTTTCAAGCGGATTCGAGTGTTTTTGACATATTTCCAGAACCGTTGACCGTTTCGGGCTGTAATTACGTGAAATCGAGAGTATATGGATGAAATGAGGTCGAATTGTCCGTTTTATTAACGTTTTAGACCGTTTTCAGCGTTGTTTCGAGTTTTGGGTCTGTATTTGACTGAAATAGAATAGAAAATGGTCTATTTTCATGCTCACTTCCGTTTCAAATCATATTCGATTGAATTTGTGCATTATTAAGTCTCGATGTGTGCTTTTTAAGTGGATTTGAGTGTTTTTCAACATATTTCGAGAACCGTTGACCGTTTCGAGCTGTAATTACGTGAAATCGAGGTATTTGGATGAAATAAGGTCGAATTGTTGGTTTTCTTATCGTTCTAGACTGTTTTCAGCGTTCTTTCGAGTTTTGGTCTGTATTTGACTGAAATAGAATAGAAAATGGTCAATTTTTATGCTAACTTTCGTTTTGAATCATATTCGATCGAATTTGTGCATTATTTATTCTTCTCGTGTGCTTTTCAAGTGGATTTGAGTGTTTTTTGACATATTTCGAGAACCGTTGAACGTTTCGAGCTGTTATTACGTGAAATCGAGAGTATTTGGATGAAATAAGGTGGAATTGTTAGTTTTCTTATCGTTTTAGACTGTTTTCAGCGTTCTTTCCAGTTTTGGTCAGTATTTGATTGAAATAGAATAGAAATTGGTCCTTTTGCATGCTAACTTTCGTTTTAAATCATATTCGAGTGAATTTGTGCATTATTTAGTCTCCATGTGTGCTTTTTAAGTGGATTTAAGGGTTTTTTCACTCATTTCGAGAACCGTTGACCGTTTCGAGCTGTAATTACGTGAAATCGAGATATTTGGATGAAATGAGGTCGAATTGTGAGTTTTCTCAACGTTTTAGACTGTTTTCAGCTTTTTTTCGAGTTTTGGTCTGTATTTGACTGAAATAGAATAGAAAATGGTCCATATGTATGCTAACTTTCGTTTTAAATCATATTCGATTGAACTTGTGCATTATTCAGTCTTCTTGTGTGCCTTTTAAGTGGATTTGAGGGTTTTCTCACTTATTTCGAGAACCGTTGAACGTTTCGAACTGTAATCACCGGGAATCGAGAGTATTTTGGATGAAATGAGGTCGAATTGTGAGTTTTCTCATCGTTTTAGTTGATAAAAATGGTCCATTTTTTTGCTAACTCACGTTTTAAATCATATTCGAGTGAATTTGAGCATTACGATCTCCTTGTGTACTTTTTAAGGGGCTGTTTCGGGCTGTAATTACGTGAAAACGAGAGTATTTGGATAGAATGAGGTCGTATTGTCCGTTTTATTAACGTTTTAGACCGTTTTCAGCGTTGTTCCGAGTTTTGGTCTGTATTTGACTGAAATAGAATAGAAAATGGCCCATTTGCTTGCTAACTCTCGTTTTAAATCATATTCGAGTGAATTTGTGCATTATTTAGTCTCCATGTGTGCTTTTAAAGTGGATTTAAGGGTTTTTCCACTTATTTCGAGAACCGTTGACCGTTTCGAGCTGTAATTACGTGAAATCGAGAGTATTTGGATGAAATTAGGTCGAATTGTGAGTTTCTCATCGTTTTAGACTGTTTTCAGCGTTCTTTCGAGTTTTGGTCTGTATTTGACTGAAATAGAATAGAAAATGGTCAATTTTTATGCTAACTTTCGTTTTGAATCATATTCGATCGAATTTGTGCATTATTTAGTCTTCTTGTGTGCTTTTCAAGTGGATTTGAGTGTTTTTTGACATATTTCGAGAACCGTTAAACGTTTCGAGATGTTATTACGTGGAATCGAGAGAATTTGGATGGAATAAGGTAGAATTGTTAGTTTTTTTATCGTTTTAGACTGTTTTCAGCGCTCTATCCAGTTTTGGTCAGTATTTGATTGAAATAGAATAGAAATTGGTCCTCTTGCATGCTAACTTTCGTTTTAAATCATATTCGAGTAAATTTGTGCATTATTTAGTCTCCATGTGTGCTTTTTAAGTGGATTTAAGGGTTTTTTAACTTATTTCGAGAACCGTTGACCGTTTCGAGCTGTAATTACGTGAAATCGAGATATTTGGATGAAATGAAATCGAATTGTGAGTTTTCTTATCGTTTTAGACTGTTTTCAACTTTTTTCCAAGTTTTGGTCTGTATTTGACTGAAATAGAATAAAAAATGGTCCATATGTATGCTAACTTTCGTTTTAAATCATATTCGAGTGAACTTGTGCATTATTCAGTCATCTTTTGTGTGCCTTTTAAGTGGATTTGAGGGTTTTCTCACTTATTTCGAGAACCGTCGACCGTTTCGAACTGTAATTACGTGGAATCGAGATTTTTTGGTTGAAATGAGGTCGAATTGTGAGTTTTCTCATCGTTCTAGTTGATAAAAATGGTCCATTTTTTTGCTAACTTACGTTTTAAATCATATTCGAGTGAATTTGAGCATTACGATCTCCTTGTGTACTTTTTAAGGGGCTGTTTCGGGCTGTAATTACGTGAAAACGAGAGTATTTGAATGGAATGAGGTCCTATTGTCCGTTTTATTAACGTTTTAGACCGTTTTCAGCGTTGTTCCGAGTTTTGGTCTATATTTGACTGAAATAGAATAGAAAATGGTCCATTTGCATGCTAACTCTCGTTTTAAATCATATTCGAGTGAACTTGTGCATTATTCAGTCTCCTTGTGTGCCTTTTAAGTGGATTTGAGGGTTTTCTCACTTATTTCGAGAACCGTTGACCGTTTCGAACTGTAATTACGTGGAATCGAGAGTATTTGGATGAAATGAGGTCGAATTGTGAGTTTTCTCATCGTTTTAGTTGATAAAAATGGTCCATTTTTTTGCTAACTTACGTTTTAAATCATATTCGAGAGAATTTGAGCATTACAGTCTCCTTGTGTACTTTTTAAGGGGCTGTTTCGGGCTGTAATTACGTGAAATCGAGAGTATTTGTGTGGAATGAGGTCGTATTGTCCGTTTTATTAACGTTTCAGACCGTTTTCAGCGTTTGTTGAGATTTCATAAAATAAAATCATCAACTGGGTACTAATATTTATGTGCTTTGTGCTAATACTAATAAATGAGTGATTTGTCGTAGCATGAATAATATGTATAATATCTTATAGACTCATTTATATAAATCAAATGCGTTGACTGGTTAGCAACGACATATGTATATAATTTTGTTCTTTTTGTTGAATGTCAGAATGACTTTTAATATATAATAATGTTGTACTACGTTGGTTTTGAGTAATTTCTTTTTACATTTATTTGCCTACAATTTGGTATCATCACGTATCAATGGATCAGGAACTGTTGATCCTTCATATACATCTGTTTACATAGTCGTGTTTGCGACATATGGTCCTCCGATTTAGTGGAATGTTCCTTGCTGACCTTGAAAGTTTAGTAGCGACCTTAATACCTAGCTTTTTATAACTTGAGAGAAACGGAAGAATATAACTTGTAAGTGGAATTGCAATTACTTCAGAAGATTTGTAGTGGTTGAAACTAGAAGACGCATAGTCAGAAACTAAGAAAAATCGTGAGTTTCAAATTTTTTGGAAGTAACATTTTTTATATTTGAGCATCTATTTTTCAAGTATTATTAATATCAACGTTACATGTATGCCCTATTTCTTTCTTGGGCTGCTTAATTGTATTTCAGGTAATCTTGAATTTAGAACATTTTATTGAATCGTTAAAAGCGAAAAATAAGCAGGGACTCTTTCAAAAGTAATATTTACTAATGCTCAAATATAACGTTGTTTGATCGGGAGTGAATATATATTTATCGCCTAAAGGGACTAAAGGGGACTAAAGGGCTTGGAATACCGATTTATTTTTTAAATTGCTCTGATACTGTAATATTCATAAACTTGAATTCAATTGGTGTTCAATTGTATATTAAAATGGAGTCATTGGTAAAGCAACGTGCTTTGTGCAAAGGTCATTTCACAAGAATCACTAATTGGTTCGATAAGTTTAATTTAATAGAAACTGATAAAAACGCATTTCAACTTAGACTTAATACTTTGGAGATTCAATTTTCAAAATACGGGGAAATTCAAGACTCAATTGAGTCTCTACTAGGGGATGAAACAACAGATATTGAGAATAGAGAATCTATTGAAAATAAGTTTTATGAACTAAATTGTAAATTGCAGCAAGCAATAGCACGATTAGAGAGTCCTATGAATGCGAATGTTAATAATAGTGGTCAAAATGTTAATAATGGTACCAAAATTAAATTGCCATTTATACATATTAAAACTTTTACCGGAAGTTATGAAGAGTACCACGGCTTCATAGATTTGTTTAATGCTTTAATTGTAAATAATAGTAGTTTAACCTCAAATGCAGAGAAATTTTTTTACTTAAAGTCTTATTTAAGTGGTGAACCATTGAAGTTAGTCGAAAATTTACAAGTAACAGAGCAAAATTTTGAAACCGCATTAGAATTATTGAAAAAGCGGTATGATAATAAAAGGCAAATTATTTCTGCTTTATTCAATGATGTATTAGGCTTAAGTATAATTAGTAAATGTAATGCTTCAGTGTTACGACAATTCACCACGACCGCCAAAGCAAAAATCAATGCTTTTAAATTAAACTAACTGTTTTTAAATGACTCCACAATATATTTGTAAAAATAGGTAAATTGCAAGTAAATTGACAATTGTTTCGATATAAATATCATCATCAGAATGACAGAAGTAACAATTGTCAATTTACTTGCAATTTACCTATTTTTACAAATATATTGTGGAGTCATTTAAAAACAGTTAGTTTAATTTAAAACCATATGATGAGTAGATTCCACGAAGTGAGGGTTTATACAGTTAACTCAAAAATCAATGCACTACTTAATTTAAACATAAAAAAAAATGATTTATTTGATGCGCTACTTACTCATATTTTAAAGCAAAAATTAGACTTTAACACAAAACGCACATTAGAGGAAAGTGAAATGTCAACAGATTTTATTTCACAAGATGCCTTCTTCAATTTTCTTGAAAACAGATGTAATATCTTGGAAAATTTGATAAGCCAAGACCCGAAATCTTTCCAAAATAGAAAATTTTTACATAATGCAAATGCATCAAATTCACATACAAACACAGTATCACTAACATCACAACATAATACTCATTCACATCAGAAATCACATTCAAACCACAAGCAAAATAAGAATCACAATAGTCCAGAGAATGATAAACAACATTCTTACTCTAACTCTTCTAGATCAGAATATTGTTACTTTTGTAAATGTTCAGGTCATCGTATATATTCATGCCCAAAATTTGGAGCGATGTCAGTTAAGGATAGGCAACAGTTTGTAAAAGATAATAAGATGTGTTTTGGATGTCTAGGATACAAACATTTGCTTTCAAATTGTTTATCATCAGGTTCCTGTTCAATATGCAGGAAAAAACATCACGTTCTCCTTCATTCGCAATTGGAAAGTACAGAAAGAAATGAAGGTATGGAGTCTTTCTCCCATCAAGCACATACCAGTCAAAATAGTAATCAGTCACCTACGGATAGCCAGAGTAATTTGCATCATAAAAATGGAAGTAACTCAAATTATAACGTTTCTCAATTGTCAGCATTTAATTTAAATGGTAGTCATGTTCTTTTAGCTACTGCAACCGTTCAGTTATACTCTCATAAAGGACGTCCTATTATAGCCAGAGCTTTGTTAGACTCTGGAAGTCAAAATTCATTTATCTGCTCTTCATTAGTAGATGAGTTGCAGTGTAGTACCTATAATCAACCATTAGAAATTTCAGGTATTTTCAATGAATCTAAAAGCATAAATTTGATGACAGATATTAAATTTCACTCATTGGTTGATCCTTCGAGAAGTTTTGAGACATCATGTGCAGTAGTAGATAAAATAACTCAACAGCTTCCTCAATTACACGTGGAAATGAATTCACTCCACTTACCTAAACACCTTTCAAATTGCCTGGCAGATCCTGAATTTTTCAAGCCTTCCAACGTAGATATTCTGCTGGGAGCAGACATTTACTACTCTCTATTAAAACCACATATTCACAAACTTGGAAATAATTTACCTATTTTAATTGATACATACTTAGGATGGGTGATTTCAGGTATAGTTCCTCCTCATTGTCTCAAAGCACGTACTACTTCCACTTCTCATACCTATTCTTTTCATATGTCTTCATCGTGCCCCCCAGAAGAGTTGTCGGTGGATGCGCTGTTGGAGAAATTTTGGGCACAAGAAGAAATTACCCCTGCTGAAAACAAGTCAGAAGAGGACATTATGACAGAAAATGTTCTTAAATCAACTTTGAAAAGATTAAAAAATGGAAGATTTCAAGTTGACCTACCTTTAGTAAATCCGGATGCGCACAAAGAATTAGGAGATTCTTTTGTGACAGCCAAAAATCGTTTCATATGTTTAGAAAAAAGACTTTCTAAAGACATTAGCTTAAGATCAGAATATAGAAATTCGCTTCTCGAATATATTGAGTTAGGCCATGGAAAAATGGTGCCACTTTCTCTTCATAATTTAGAAAATGAGCACAACTACTTCGTGCCTCATTTATGTGTTTTCAGGGAACAGAGCACCAGTACCAAGGTCAGAATTGTTTTTGATTTTTCAGCTAAATCTTCTACAGGACTATCATTGAATGACGTGTTATTGAAAGGATCCAGAGTACAACCTGAGCTTTTAGACATTTTAATTCGTTTTAGAAACTTTAAATATGCCTTGACTGCAGACATTGAAAAAATGTACCGGCAGATTGAAGTTAATCCTAAATTCCATTTTTTACAAAATGTTTTATGGAGAGATTCTCCTAATGATATTTTTTCTTGTATGCAGCTTCAGACTGTGTCATTTGGTCAAAAAAGTGCGCCTTACCTAGCCTGTAGAGTCCTTAAGGAAATTGCTTTAGAAAATGATCAATGTCCTGAAGTTCAAGCAGCCCTATTGCGTCAAACGTATGTAGACGATATTCTTACAGGAGCTGACTCCATTCATGATCTAGAAAAACTTTATCTGAACCTGAATAGAATTCTTGGAAACTATGGTTTCAAACTTCACAAGTTCTGCTCAAATTCCTTAGAAATTGCGGTAAATTACTCCTTCCAAGTTCCAACTTCTAAAGACTTAAATCTTGAGTCGTATCCTTGCAAAGTTTTAGGAATAAAGTGGAATCCCGCAAATGACTTTTTTCAAGTGTCTTCCCCTTCAAATTTAGAAACCGAACCAACAAAGAGGAACATTTTGTCATCAATTTCGCAATGCTATGATCCCCTTGGTCTTGTTAACCCAGTTATGGTTATTGGCAAGCTAATTATGCAACAGCTTTGGTTGCTGAAAATTTCTTGGGATGAAAAGATTAGTGACCCCATAATACTTAAAAATTGGCAAACCTTTGTAGACAGTATTTCATGTCTCAACCAACTTCGAATTCCCAGATACACCCTTTTGAATAAAAAAGTCTTCAAATTAGAAATTCATGGTTTTTGTGATGCTAGTTCATTAGCATATGGGGGTTGTATTTATTTACGAGCTATTTATGTTGACAATACTGCTTCTTCTCAACTATTAATCTCAAAATCGAAAGTAGCTCCTTTAAACAAACCTATAACCATTCCTAAACTTGAGCTTTGTGCTATGGTTCTCCTTGCCAAATTATATTCTCGTATCACAGACATCATCACTCAACAGCTTAATATTTCCAACTCAATTCTGTGGTCCGACTCACAAATTGCATTGTCATGGATTAAAGGATGTTACCTATTATTTATTTAAAAATAATAAGGCAAGATAAACTGCAACGGCGACTCAATGTGGAGAGCACCTCAGGTGTGAATTCGGAGACCAAACTAATAAAAATTCAGGGAGTAGTCTTACCGGTTCGCGGGTAATACTACTTATTTAAATTATTGAAGTTATATTGAAATAAATGAATTTAATAAGTTAACAAAACAATCAATAAATTACGTTAAGGAATTTAAGTAAAGTTAAGGTAAGTGGGCGCCACCCTGAATAATATTAGTTGACTAGTTCTTCACCTCACCACTCTCTATCAACAAACCTGGAAATGTTGGAAGGGAAGGAATATGAACAACGTTGTTAAATTTACAAGTTGTATAATGACTAAAAATATAAAAAAATAGTGAGTGAAATATAAAAAAAATGATGGTTTTTTTTGTGTTGAAGCACGTTGGTTTTATAATTAGTACACTGGTTACTTCCCTTGAATTTCCACGTGTCTGATGGCAGATACAAAGTTCCAGACTGTTTTGTGGTCTCAGGTATGTCTCAGGTAACTTCAGGTAACTTCAGGTACTCAGTAAGTCTCAGGTGACTTCAGGTACTCAGTAAGTAGGTACTCAGTAAGTCATTCACATTGAATGCACTTTAGGAAAATAAAGTTTGAGGTAAATCTCTCAAAATAAATTTAAAATTCAACCTTATTGTTTCTTGGTTCACAGGAGAAAGAAAGCTTATTTTAACTACTCGCTATTAAATTGAACTATGCGATGAGCAATCGACATACGTTATATATTCCTCTCCTGTTCACATGCTCCGCTTCGAGAAAGAATTTACGTATCCGTAGTGTGTTCTTAATTTCTTTCTCTGTATAGGAGAGAAGAATTGATATATTTGACAAATATCAGTGTCTACTGACCCTCACCAACGTAGATTATTCGTCGCACATTAAATGTAAAAATTTTGCCTTTTGAAGCGATCGGTGCTACAGGTTTTCGACGAGAATCACATGTTGATAGGAGAAAAGGACTGGCTACTCGCCGTCCGGTAGATATTTAAATATTACAATGATAGTGGTCAAATATAACGTTACAAGGAAACCCCAACAGATGGGCAGTCTTTGTTTGTAATAGGGTTGCTCAAGTACAGCAATTAACGTCTTCTGTATCTTGGAGACACATTAAGTCTCATTCAAATCCTGCAGACTTACTCTCCAGGGGTAAGTTTTTGGATCCCCCTGCAACTTTTTGGTTTTCTGGACCTAGTTTTTCTATGGGAATCATCCCAGGACACTCAATGTCATGATACATTTTCAGCTATACTTAGCCCACCAGAAGAAAGAAAAAAATATTTAGTAACCACAACACATCCTATTAATCCCTGGATGTTATTCATTATCAGATTTTCTTCTCTCACCAAATTAATTAGATCCATGTCATATGTACTTCGTTTTGTTAGTAACACTAGGTCACTAAATAAAGCATCTTTACCTCTTCTTCCGACAGAGTTGGATAATTCAATCACATTCTTAGTAAAACAAGTACAAGAAACTTCCTTTTCTGATATTATCAAAACCCTTAGATCAAATAAAAGTCTGTCAGATAAAAAGTTGGCTTCTTTGAACATTTTCATTGACAAAAACAACATCTTAAGAGTAGGTGGTCGTCTTACCCACGCTGATCTACCTTTCAACCAAAAACATCCAATTTTATTACCAGCAAAAAATCATTTCACCTCATTACTTCTAAGTAAAGAACATTTGAGACTTGGCCATAGTGGTCCACAAAATGTACTTTATAGTGTCAGATTGAACTATTGGCCTTTAGACGGCCTTAGGGAAATAAAAAGAATAATACATAATTGCATTACTTGTCACCGTTTCAAAGCCATAACTGCTCAACAGAGGATGGCTGACTTACCTAAGATCAGAATTACCCCGTCTAGACCCTTCCACCATGTGGGAATAGATTTTGGTGGACCCTTCAATGTGAAATCATATAATCTAAGAAAAGCTCCTATTGTAAAATGTTATATATCACTTTTTGTTTGTCTTACCACGAAAGCAGTTCATTTGGAATTAGTCTCTGATTTGACTACTGAAGCCTTCACAGCATCTCTTAAACGATTTGTATCTAGACGCGGGCTACCATTATCCATATATAGCGATAATGGTACAAATTTTGTGGGAGCTCATAATCAATTGAAAGAATTACAGATGTTTCTAAAAAATAATTTGTCCTCTATAAACGACTTTTTACTAACTTGTTCTATAAATTGGAAGTTTATTCCTCCGAAGTCTCCCCATTGGGGCGGGATCTGGGAATCTGCAATTAAAAGTGCTAAGCATCATCTTTTCCGAATACTTCGAAACTCTGTTTATACCTTTGAACAGCTCTCTACAATTCTCACTCAAGTTGAGGCAATTATGAATTCTAGACCGCTTTTCCCCATATCCACCGATCCCTTTGACTTAATTCCTTTAACTCCTGGTCATTTTTTAATAGGACAATCTTAAATGTGTCTTCCCGAAAAAGATGTTTCGTCCATACCTGACAACAGACTTAAGTTTTGGCAACACTGCACTTCAGTGCAACAAACCTTCTGGAAGCGTTGGACAGTAGATTACCTAAACCAACTTCAGAATAGGCCAAAATGGCAAGTCTTGTGTAAAGATCTCAAAGTAAACGAAATGGTGTTAATCAAAGATGATGACTCGCCACCTTTAAAATGGCCATTAGCACGAATAACGGATATTATAACTGGGAAGGATGGAAAGATTCGTGCTGTCCAGGTTCGAACGTCTTCTGGTACTTATGTAAGGCCTATAGTGAAAATAGCGCCTTTTCCCATTAGTGACAATTTACATCCATCTGATGAAATTAATTCAGATATATGGAGTTATTTGTTATAATTTACCCTGTTCATTCATTTACTCATTCTGGTGTAATTATTAATGATCATTGCCTGCCGCAGTATTGATGATTTGGTGGTATAATGAATATTCTGCACGGTGACCAATGGCTACTGTGGATGCTAAAAGGCAACACCTCAGAAAACAGTATACTTCCAAGTTTGTCATCCTCGGCTGGCGAGGATTTTTTTATTTTAGTTCTTCCATTATGAGTGAATCCATTCATTAACATTACCTTACATTACTTCCCATTGAAATACAGTCCACTTCAATATACATATATCATTTGTTTAGCCTTCAGTATGTATTATTTGTTAAATTAGTATATTTAATTAAATTTGCTGGAATTTATTCGGTTATCCAAAATATCACATTATTAATTTATCATTTATAATTGTTTTCTTTGTTGAGCCCCCAGTATGTTGAGATTTCATAAAATAAAATCATCAACTGGGTACTAAAATATTTATGTGCTTTGTGCTAATACTAATAAATGAGTGATTTGTCGTAGCATGAATAATATGTATAATATCTTATAGACTTATTTATATAAATCAAATGCGTTGACTGGTTAGCAACGACATATGTATATAATTTTGTTCTTTTTGTTGAATGTCAGAATGACTTTTGATATATAATAATGTTGTACTACGTTGGTTTTGAGTAATTTCTTTTTACATTTATTTGCCTACAATTTGGTATCATCACGTATTAATGGATGAGGAACTGTTGATCCTTCATATACATCTGTTTACATAGTCGTGATTGCGACAGCGTTGTTTTGAGTTTTGGTCTGTATTTGACTGAAATAGATTAGAAAATGGTCTATTTTTATGCTCACTTCCGTTTCAAATCATATTCGATTGAATTTGTGCATTATTAAGTCACCATGTGGGCTTTTTAAGTGGATTTGAGGGTTTTTCCACTTATTTCGACAATCGTTGAACATTTCGAGCTGTAATAACGTGAAATCGAGAGTATTTGGATGGAATAAGATCGAATTCTTGGTTTTCTTATAGTTTTAGACTTTTTTTAGCGTTTTTTCGAGTTTTGGTCTGTATTTGACTGAAATAGAATAGAAAATGGTCCATATGTATGCTAACTTTCGTTTTAAATCATATTCGAGTGTACTCGTGCATTATTCAGTCTTCTTGTGTGCCTTTTAAGTGGATTTGAGGGTTTTCTCACTTATTTCGAGAACCGTTGACCGTTTCGAACTGTAATTACGTGGAATCGAGAGTATTTGGATAAAATGAGGTCGAATTGTGAGTTTTCTCATCGTTTTAGTTGATAAAAATGGTCCTTTTTTTTTGCTAACTCACGTTTCAAATCATATTCGAGTGAATTTGAGCATTACAGTCTCCTTGTGTACTTTTTAAGGGGCTGTTTCGGGCTGTAATTACGTGAAATCGAGAGTATTTGGATGGAATGAGGTCGTATTGTCCGTTTTATTAACGTTTTAGACCGTTTTCAGCGTTGTTCCGAGTTTTGGTCTGTATTTGACTGAAATAGAATAGAAAATGGTCTATTTTTATGCTCACTTCCGTTTCAAATCATATTCGATTGAATTTGTGCATTATTAAGTCTCCATGTGTGCTTTTTGAGTGGATTAGAGAGTTTTTCCACTTATTTCGAGAACCGTTGACCGTTTCGAGCTGTAATTACGTGAAATCGAGGTATTTGGATGGAATGAGGTCGAATTGTGAGTTTTCTTATCGTTTTAGACTGTTTTCAGCTTTTTTTCGAATTTTGGTCTGTATTTGACTGGAATAGAATAGAAAATGGTCCATTTGCATGCTAACTCTCGTTTCAAATCATATTCGAGTGAATTTGTGCATTATTTAGTCTCCATGTGTGCTTTTCAAGTGGATTTGAGTGTTTTTTAACATATTTCGAGAACCGTTGACCGTTTCGAGCTGTAATACTCTCGTTTTCACGTGATTACAGCCCGAAACAGCCCCTTAAAAAGTACACAAGGAGACTGTAATGCTCAAATTCACTCGAATATGATTTAAAACGTGTTAGCAAAAAAATGGACCATTTTTATCAACTAAAACGATGAGAAAACTCACAATTCGACCTCATTTCAACCAAATACTCTCGATTCCACGTAATTACAGTTCGAAACGGTCGACGGTTCTCGAAATAAGTGAGAAAACCCTCAAATCCACTCAAAAGGCACACAAGATGACTGAATATTGCACAAGTTCACTCGAATATGATTTAAAACGAAAGTTAGCATACATATGGACCATTTTCTATTCTATTTCAGTCAAATACAGACCAAAACTTGAAAAAAAGCTGAAAACAGTCTAAAACGATAAGAAAACTCACAATTCGACCTCATTCCATCCAAATACCTCGATTTCACGTAATTACAGCTCGAAACGGACAACGGTTCTCGAAATAAGTGAAAAAACCCTTAAATCCACTTAAAAAGCACACATGGAGACTTAATAATGCACAAATTCAATCGAATATGATTTGAAACGGAAGTAAGCATAAAAATAGACCATTTTCTATTCTATTTCAGTCAACTACAGACCAAAACTCAAAACAACGCTGAAAACGGTCTAAAACAGTAATAAAACGGACAATACGACCTCATTTTATCCAAATACTCTCGATTTCACGTAAATACAGCTCGAAACGGTCAAGGGTTCTCGAAATATGTCAAAAAACACTCAAATCCACTTAAAAAGAACACATGGAGACTAAATAATGCACAAATTCACTCGAATATGATTTAAAACGAGAGTTAGCATGCAAATGGACCATTTTCTATTCTATTTCAGTCAAATACAGACCAAAACTCGGAACAACGCTGAAAACGGTCTAAAACGTTAATAA
>CAJUYI010005320.1:0-16008 GCA_910591695.1 Galerucella pusilla
ATTAAAGAGTTTGAACTGTTGTACAACCCATTTTAGTACAGGCAAATAAGGTGAAAGTAAAAAATAAATAAAATTTGTGCTCTTAAAAGAAAAATTGTTCATCTCATAAACTAACCACTTTAACCTACAAGTATTATACATTTTTGAAATCAGCTCAAAGAGGAGTATCCAAATTTTACATAAAAAATATGAAAAGTAATTTTAAAAAATAAAGGGGATGCTGCTAGGGGTGAGGGGGTGGCTTTTCCAGTAAGTTTAAATAAGCCATAATGCTTGCCCCTTCCAACATAAATTGACGTGTTTTTGGATTTTTTCTAAATACCAGTATTACAAAAGTTATTAAAGGTGGATACTTTTATCTGAAAAGCACTGTATAAACAAGTACATTGAGCAAGAAAACACAAAAAAATAACAGACTAATGAGAATAATATAAAGCATAAAGTTGGGATTTTTTTGGAAATCTTAGCTGATGTGTACTGAAATTACGTTACTGGCCAACGTTTGTAGCGCGGGAGTGGGAAGATATTTTATACTCACCTTTTGATACTGACTGTCTCTGAGACAGTGTGTAAGTATGTTAGTACTTAAGGATTAAGGGCCAGAGAATTTTGTTTATTTCATTATATAGTCTCCTATCTTCCAAAAGTATCAATAATATTATAAAAGTGGTTTTAAAATGCCCGTGTGTTGTGCTGTGATGGGTTGTTCCAGCAAGGTGGGGAAACCATAAATATCCTTCTATCGTTTTCCCAAAGACTTGAGAGGTGGGTATTAAATTAGTAATTATCAAATACGGAAGTCAATTTTATTTATCCAATTCAGTAGATGGAATGAACGTTTTAAAAAAATTGTAACGAAGATATATGATAATAAATCAGCTAGTTATGTAGTACCGATACTGGGTATTCACACAAATTTGAAAATCCACATATCTATTATGAAGCTACTGTGTTAGCGAAACGCGTCACAACTTTAAGTTTAAATATAATGTAGATTTAACACAATAAAATTGTTTGATTTCATAATTTACTATGGATCTACATCAAGTAAAAGCCTCATCTATTCACATATCTATGTTTTCTTTTGGATGCGAAAAATGGAAATACATGTTAAACTTTACTGAAGGGCATAAATACTCAAGATTAACAGCGGAGGAATGCTATATATTTTATTCTGTAATCTTTGGTTTGTTCATAACTTCCAAATAAAATCCGTAAGATGAATAAGACAGACTTATGCAATTTTGACGGGAGAAAAAAGGATATGTATTTAGTCTTCAGCGATTCTAAAAAGTCTTTCACCAGCAAAGTTTTTATTTGAATCAGGTATGTCACTTTGACAATTCAAAGTGACAATATGGTTGTTGTTTAAAATAATGTGTAATAATATCAATATAATTTAAAAAAATAGGCTATTAACTTCCTGTATAAACGGAAGTACAAAAAAGATAATTTTCCGCAAATCGCTAGGAAATTTTGACATTCCTGTCAAAATTTCTTGAAGAAAAAGTCAGAACTTCCTTACTGTAAGGAAATGATATTTCCGTACAGTTGTTAGGTAGTGTTCTACATAAATGATTGAAAACACATTGCTTATAAGGAATTAATTTATATTTTGAAAACATTAAGTCATTGCTGAATACATTTTTAAGATCAATTTGTTATATTTACAGTAATTTGACAGTTAGTACAATTATTGAACATTGGAGGAACACTCTTAGAACTATGAGAAACATTTTGGACAACATGCAGGGCGGTAGGGTCATTTTGTTGAATATTTTGTACTGTGAAAATTTTATTTGCCACCTCAACCTTATTGTTAAGCGATTCTTCGATATATCCTTCAGCAACGTTTGATGACTTCCATCCGCCATGCCTCTTTAAACTAGTTATGTCGGCACCAGAGTCAACCAATATTGTTGCAGAAGACCGACGAAAGCAGTGACCAGTATATTCTGTCGGATTTACCAAGTTCAAATAAGTAGCAACTATTTTGGGCATTTTTCTAAATTGATGGATTCCTACCACTTGTCTACAACCCTTTCCGCTTTGATATTTGAAGAAAAATCGGTCACTGTTCATATTTTCTGGTCTTAACGAAACATACTTTCGATAAACATTCAAGTAGATCTGATTAATTACAAATGATCTTGGTTTGTTGGTTTTCGAATCAGGTATGCTGATTAAAAGCTTAAATTCTAAGTCTTCTATATCGTGTACAGTCATTCGGACTAACTCATCCATTCTACAGGCCCCACAAATACCAAATATTACAGCCACCTAAAAAATAAATAAAGCTATAATCTAAATAGAAATTAAAACCTTGTAAATTACCTTAATCATTAAATTTTCTTTATCTGGAGCTTCCTGGATAAATTTTTCAATTTCTTCCTTCGTTAAAATCCCTATAACCTTGAGCTTGCCGTTTCAATAAAGAACGAAGTTTTGAGTATGTAGATATATCTACATTGTGTTTAAGTGCAAGGGTTGACTTCAGCATTGAATAATTGGCCCATAATGTTGAAGATTTCATCTTTAAACAAAGGTCTAGGAAGTATGCCATTACAACATTTTCTGACAAAGAACTCGTATTTTTACTCATGAGATAATCCATAAAACGTCTGTATGCATTTTCGTACTTTTCTCTTGATTTCTTTGGCAATAATTCTAATGAAGCAGTATTCACTGCCTCAACCAGCTCTGGAGGAGTCCCAGGAATGGAAATTTCATCATCACTTATCATTTTACTTTCGAGAACACCAGCAATTAAATTTATAAGCGTCAAGTTTCACAATTCAACCTCAATACGTTTCCATAGTAACCCAAGTAATTTTATTAGGAATTTTAAAGCACCATTTATTTGGGAATAAAATTATCGCGTTTTTTTTTAAATCAATCAATATCTGTCGAATTTTAAACGATTTGCGGAAAAATAGTATGTTTACCTCGTAGGAAAAGCCACATTCCTGGACTCCGTGTTGCTAAGTCTCGGCTTGCGCCTCGACTTAGCAATCTTCACAGTCGTCCAGGAATGTTAAGCTTTTCCTACCGGGTAAACAATGTACTATTCATCAAAAAATTCCTTTTTAGGAAACCTTTTTATACACCTTCATTTCACGAGATCATTCTAAGCAACGGTTTATGTACGACATCCTGTAGAGAGTGTTCTTTGGAACAATTATACTAAAAAACTATTCGTTCACGTATTGTGATGATCAACAATACTCCTCCCAATTTTAATTACTAGCTGATAGTTGTTGTTTTTCTTTTTTTTTCTTCTGGTAGCGCAGGAAATAGTAATCAATTTCACTGCGGAGAACGATACCCGCAATAGTGTAGCCGAGATAGACGATCACAATCATTAGTGAAACTGTGTCATAGGTATAACTCATTGTGTTCTCTCTGTCAGTAGTAGTCATAGTAAACGATGGAGCGTAAAGGTCCAGTTATAAACCAACACTTTGTATTCTGAAATAGAATTGCCTTTAAAAATAGAGGTGGGAAGATATAATCGTTAAATTTTAACGGGGGGAGAAGATTGGAACTCGTGGTCTCAACCTATTTAACCAACTAAGCTACGGCGCCAGCTAATGTATCTGCTCTAGTAGAATGTTTCAAACAATTAGCGTGTTAAAAATAATAATTCAACTTGTTTGTTGGATTGGTGAATTCAAAATAGTTTTTGATGGCGTTGATTGCATCTTCTGGGGACTGCAACCTTTGACCACGCAGTAAAAAAGTTGTTATGACTTAGATCGGGACTGTATGGAGGATGGTTAGGTTAGGTTAGCTTAGCTCGATATTTCTTTTAGTTTTAAAATCAGATAACCGTCTTCGAAAAGTTTTGACAGGTCATTTATACTTTGGCAAGTTTATCTGAAGCCATGAAAGGAATGCAGTCGAAAATATTCGATATTGCCACGTTTAACTATGAAAAAGCTAAAGTGCTAAGTATGTAGAGATAATAATTGGAAAAGGGACTTTATTTTTAACAATATTAACATTATGATGGAACGTTAATTTTTTAATGAGCTTGTTTCCTTGGATTTTTTCTATTATCATTGTTTCTCCAATTTATGAATATTAAAATATCAGCACCGAAATTGATTTATCCAGTGGCGTTGGTATTATCAGTGACCTTTGTATTTTCAGTTTTACTTGGTAAAATAGGTATCGTACGCCATTTGTACATTTATGACAGATACCGCCATGTTTCCTCGCCTCTTACGGATGCTCCGTAGCTTCTGATGAACTTGCAAAACTCTAACTTCGTGGATCCAATCATGGTTTTGATTGAGAAGTTAAAATGGAACGTGTTCAAACGGAGGTTTCAACCTCTATAGAATTCGTTTAATGTAGGATCAACATAGACAAGAATATCGAAACCGTTAGAGGCAATAAGGAACTTCACCAACTTTATCGGTTTTTTTTCTGCCAACACCGCTAACATGGCATGGAGAACAAAAACATTTGCAAATTTACTGTTAATTATAAAGTACTGTGAAGTAAAATTTTGTTATTTGGAAAATTCGTAAAACCTAATCCATTTATCTTAAGTGTACATTTTCCTGGGTTTTACTCGTAAATACCATCAGTTGTTCTTTCGTCGCTTGTATCGTTAATTTTTTCATACCAATTGCTAGAAAGTTTAACAGGTCATGCGATTCTCACAAGTGCGACAAGGATCATAGGAACAGTACTACTACTTGAAAGAGGGAGATAAAAATTGTTCTATGTGAGAAATTCACAATTAGATCAGTCCCCACCACCAAAACAACGGTTAGAAGTGGAAAGGGCAATGACCACACCCCCATCTGTTTTGGTATAGGGCACTGATCTAATTGTGAGATTCACACAAAGTATAATGGTTGTCTCTCTCTTTCATATAGTGTTGTTTATATTAACCTTGTCGTTCTTATGTAAATCGTCTGATCTATTAAACTTTTTCGCAATCTGTATAAGGAAAAAAAGTAGTATCTAGTCCAATTTATGGGTAGGTATTTGAGGCGAGCTGAAAACTTGTCCTATACCTCTCCTATTAAACCCCAACACGAAACTGCAGACCTGGCTGGTTAATTGAGGAGCTGAATTTTAAAAATAATAATTTTTTCTCTATAAAAATATGTTTAAGGCAACTTGAAATTTTTATATGCTTTAGTTTAATGCTGGTGCCAGCTCTCCTACTATAGATATAATTTGGTACTGATAGAAACCGTATTTATTTCAACGTTGCCAAGTTGTGTAAATTTTCCAAAATTCTTAGAGTTTCAGTTGCATATTAACTGGTCTATAAATGATCGAAATTCAATAAATAAAATAAGTAGTAGTTAAAATACAATCAGATAGTTAATTTTCTTTTCTTATATGAATATAAAATAAATATTTTCGACATATAAACTTGTTTGATTGGTATTGCATGTTTACCTGCCATCAAAATGATTGATATTTTTTACAAAAATTGCCGCTCTTACTTTTATAATACATTTATCTAAAGACTAAACATATATCATCATTATACGTTCTTTTCGGGACATTTGAAATATATTCTCATTTTACGTAGTCAATTATTATTATTTCGATATATTGAACTGTCAACTGTCAAGTCGTCTTTAAATTCAATTGGATTGAAGCTTGAATTAATTAATTCATAAATCCTTTACTTCTGATTGTAATTCCCTTTAAAATTTCAACCCTATAATCACATCAAATTATCAATTTGCCTTAATAAAAAATATTGAATACCTAGATATAAAACTGAACCTATAACCTAACCTTTAAACTTTATCCGTTCCCTGTATTAGTCACATTATAAAAGACAAAGATTTACCAACAGTTTCGAGGTTAAAACATTCATATCTGTCTTAATGTAATTCCAGATAAATAAACAGACTTTTTGTTCGGTAAAATTTCCTTATGTCACAATAACTGCATTTATTTAATAATTACTTTGGAATTATAGATCTGATACATACAATTACAGAGTTGGAATTGGTTATTTCAAACCTTTAAGGTAAATATAAAAAGTGATTAATATGACGAAGTGAACAATTCAGTTCCCTGCACCAGTTTCTACAAGCTCTTAATGCATGGCCAAATGATTTATCATCTGTACAGTCTATGGATATCTGGTATTGTCTCTACCTGTATAACACGTGCAAGGGAAGTAGGTCTTTTATAATAGTACTTCCGTTGCTGCTATAGGCAGCCTACTTCTCGTGATGTTCAAATTTATCCAGGTCTTACTACCTAGTTAATTATTCCTTGATGAGTCTTCGACCAATATTCGGAAGTATCATATTCTGTAGCAGAACTTACAACCTTGCAGGGCCGGCGCTAGGGTTTTCGTGCCCCTGGTAAGCGTCTTCAGGCCCCCCTCCCACAAATGGACGTTATGCAATTATGTCGTGTCCTTAATTGCCACAAAAACCCAACCAGGCGACTCCTGTTTAATTTCTATTTAGTTAGGAACCAGGGGCGACGGGCCCTCTGCGGGGTCCCGGGCCCGGGGTATCTTTGCTCCGCTTGCTCCTCCCAAACGCCGGCCTTGCCACCTTGTCGTATGACAAATACAGAATGTCGAGCTGCAGCTCAAATTTTTTCCTAAGGAGCTGAAAGATAAAAATGTATCTAATATCTCTTTGGATACTGAAACTATCTGTATCTATCCGACATGCTTGGACCTGTCCGCATTACACATTTATCCTTTACAGCAGTCTTTCCCATCGTGGGCGATAATCCCCCTTGTGGGCTCTGCAGGCCTTAAGGGGGGCGGTAAGAGACCCAGAAAAAAAGGGGGCGTTGTGTAGGGCTTTGGGGTCGATTTATAATTTCATCTACCTAGCTAGGAAGACTCTTAGTTACCGACTGAGCTCTCGACTCTCGAGACTACATCTTGTGAACATCAACTAATATTAATTAAGATAGACAACATTTGGTTGCTAGAAACTTAAGTGAACAACTATTTCAATCACTGCAATATGTCATCAAAGCAGTCAATAAAATCCGTAGCAGCTCTTTGAATGATAGATTATTTCATCAGCTTTGTGTTACTAATGACGAAGATTTCAACCGTTTGTGCTTCTTACTGAAGTTCGTTGGCTGTCAAGAGGCAATTGTCTGATTCGATTTTACAACCTGTTTGACTCTGTGTGAGTTCTTGGAAACTAAAGATACAGAGCTGCGCAACAAGCTTAACATCAAATAATGATATAGCTTACATGACAGACCTGTATAAATTGTTCAACGACATGAACCTCCAACTGCAAGGCGATGAACTAAATTTAATTAAAACAAAAAATGTCGTTGCTGCTTTCGCAGCCAAACTGCTTCTGCACAAAAAGAATATGGGCAGACGTGAGTTTCACAATTTTCCGAATTTATCAGTATCCTGCAGTAACGACGACTTGTTTGCCTACTGCCAACATTTGGAAAACCTCCACATTGACTTCACTGAACGATACCAGGACACAAAGAAGAAGAAGAAGAAGAAGAAATAAAAATCAATTCAAAAATGGATATCAAGAATTTTTGCTACAAAAACCGATCCCGCAATTGTACCCTGGATTGTGGTCAATTGTTCAACGATTTTTGATAGCATTCCCATCGTCATATTTGTGTGAACGTGGATTTAGGGCTGTGGCAACGCTGCTTACTAAAATGAGAAATCGTTTGCGTGTTACCGAACGTGACGACTTGCGGCTGTTTTTGAGTAAATTGGAACCTGATATCAACAAACTTATTGAACAGCATCAGATTCAACCTTCACATTAGTTTTTATATAAGAATTGATTATGTTTGTTTTATTTTCAATAAAAGATACTCTGTCCGAATACTATAAAGTTGCGTTTCAATAATCAGTTATAAATACTTAGCGGTTTTTAAGTATGTTTAAAAAGAGGGGCGTTAAAAAATAATTTATTCTTAAAGTGGGCAGTAGACAAAAAAAGGTTGGGAACCTATGCTTTACAGGCTAAACTCACACGGACCACAGCGACTCGTCGCGACAACATCATAATTATTGTGGTTGTTAGTTGGCGGAGGTCGTGGTTATATTAAAAATGCAATAGAATTGGAGCAGTACTCAGGCGAATGACTTCTTGTAGTTTATCTCAGCGATGGTCGCTACCTCTGTGGCCGGTATCACCCACAAAATTTTCGTTGTTAGTGGTTCAATGCAAAACACATGGACCTGGACGACAGACCGCCTTAGAAATGCGACAACTGGCCACTCCTCGTTTCTCCATACTGAAAATGATGAACACCACTTAACACCATTGTCGTTAATTGAATTCGTCTTCAACGACAAAAAAAGAGTACGTAAAAAGTACGTACTTACTGTTTCTGTTGGGAAGCAGAAAGTCCGACATTTATGCTTTGGTAAGAAAGATACAATCTGTTCTCGTAATCTTGGAGACCTAGTCTTTCATGTTCTCCCACATCTAAATGACATTACTGTCGCTTGATTGTGGCTAATACCTCCCTCTATCCAATCGTATACATGCTTTCACCAGGTCTAGATCCTTTTGCATCAACATATCCCAGGGATCTGTACTCGTTCTCAATCTGGAGCTCTGATAACCCATTTACCATTAAACTCAGTCCTAAATGGTTATGATGATTTATGCAAATTAGACTAATATTTTATTATAAATGTATTTTAAAATAGTTGAACTAATGAGACACGAAATCCCGACTCTGTGCAATTGCAATCATTTTAATTTCATAACAAACATGTTTTCGGTCATGATAACAAAACGTTTGGAATTGGAATTAAAAGCTGGGGGACATACAATCTAGATTTATTAAAATCGATGCACCGGGGTTGCGTGAATGCGGACGATTTTTTCCCACAAAAACAAACTATAAATTTTCCTTGTTTAGTACTTGGCAGTATTATTCTATATAGACGACAGACTACCAGGAAGTGGATTTTAACAGAAAGTTAAAATCGATACCACTCGTATATTTATATGCTGATCCTTATCAGACTGTGTAGAGTTTTTGAATTGATATTTTATGTGACATTATTAAGTATTGTTATAATAAAAAATGGTACTTGTGTATACAGGAGTGAGACGGAATCAAAAAAAGAATTGACCTAACCTTATATATTAATATACATGGTAACCTAAGTGTTGTAAACTTCTCTACGAATGGTAACAGGTGACGTAATAGTAATAGATGACGTCACAGTGCCACTCTGGCCAATAATTTTAAATGGGACCTTATGGCAAGTGATATCTCGTTTGAAAGGCATTGACATTGGCTACATACCATATTTAATTTTGTTTGGGTTTAAACTAATTTTGACGGATAAATTAAATAAATACCAAAATTATTGAAATTATTTTTTCAAATTTAATTAATCAAATATATCAACAATGGATTCTTATAGCAAGTGTTCGAAATGTGCTCCGTCTACTTCCTGACAGTAATACATCGTATTAGTAAATTTTTGTCGTAATCGTTCGAATGTGTCAGCTGAAATTTCATTGCCTTCAATAATTTTTTCTTTCAAAACGCCAATGCTATCTGGTGCCGTAGTATAAACCTTGGATTTCAAGTACCACCATAGGAAAAAATCTAATGGTGTCAGATCTGGTGACCGCACGGAAAAAAAAGAATCGTTGTATCAAGTAAAATTTATTTGGATCAATTAAATTAAAGTGTCATATATGCACGACAAAATATTATTTTGGAGTAATTAAAATAATTTCTTGGTTTTAATGCAGGTTAAAGTATTGATGCAACTAACTGTTTGTTGACTGAACCAAATATTTAGTCAACCGGACCATTTTCATAGATTATTTTGATAAAATTATTGCTTCAACATAGTGAATATTTTGTTGAATTGAATCTGAAAAATGATCAAATCAATTGAGAAAAATAATGATTTAGTCAATTTTTTTTGTTGAACAAATTATAATAAATGATCTAATGAACAAACGTTATCATCATATCAATTTTTTTTTGCTTGGTTTGAAACAAATTTTGGATTCAGGTGAAGAATTATGTTGTTAAATTGAATAACAAAATTACTAAATCAACGAAATTCATAAGCAAATCAAGAAAATTAATTGCTTGCGTTAATTTTGAGAATTTATCTGATAAATTAAATATTTTAGTTGAAAAGTATAATATGTTGATTGAACTTGAAATGCAATCAGTTTGATCAACTGATTGCTAATTTTAATATAAAAATTAAGTTGGCATAACATACTGAGTGCTTTAAAAAAGAAAAGTTAAATATACTTCATAGCATTTTATTTAAAAAGAAAAAACATTAACAAAATAAAATATTAATTTTCTAAAACATAAAATCAAACTTCCGCTAACTGCATTTCTTTTCAACCGCAATAACTTTTCCATAAATTGGAACCAATCCACTTGCAAATTCACTAAAAGGGCATCAGGGAAAATCAAATCATAATAAAAAAAAATGTGTAACTTGTTAATGTGATGACCCATATTTTTAATCCCTTTGAAGGAAAAGCCGCCAAATGGCGTGCATAAAATTGTTTTATAAATTCGAATATTGTGAAATAATGCTTTTCAAATGTAATTCAAATTAATATAGTGGATTAAAATTAACCTGCATAAAATATGTAATACAATTCAAGGTCATCACATTGACATTAGATACACTATAAATGAATGTTCTAAGCAAGCATAAAAGAAATTCTTGAATTTTCCAATATAAATATACGAAATGCAGCCCCAATGAATGTATCACATGTCCCTTTCTCAAACACTGAATTTAGGTAGCACTATACTATAACGCTTAGAATTAACAATTTGCAAGTTAATGATGATGAATATAAGAAATTTAAAGTGAAGGTAATGACTCATTACCTTACATTTCCAATTAGGTAGGTTAGGTTAGGTAGGATCATAGCAAAGTACCGTAACTTTGTAAAACAGACATTAGGTTTCGTGTTTCGTTTAGAATGTGATGTATGCGATTTAAGATACAACTGATACAGGACAAACTACCTATCATCTTAAAACAAAAATGAACATTTTTTCGGAAGAAACGAGATAATATAATATTTGTAAATAAAATACATAATTATATTTATCTGAATAATCCGCTAATCCAGAACAATTTCCAGACAACAGGTTATCACTCACCTAACGATCTAACTCCTATCTTAGAACAATATAAAATGAAGAATGATGTGAAAACGTTGTGATAGATAGAAACAGGACAATCTACTAAGCAACAACATTTTGAATGAAACAGATAATCAGTCGATACAAATATGAAATTATTCCGATTGAACTATTGCATCTATTGAAACAAACAAGAATAAATAGTTCAAATTGACTGTTGAAATTGGTTACTTCAGTGATTTTAAGTTTCAAACCAATTCATTTTTTGTTTAAAACAATATAGTGTACATGCTTGATTGAAAAGCAAATGATAAGGTTGAATTAATATTATTATTCGCTTAAAAGGAGTTGAAAAATGCTTCAGTTGAAAAAATTTATTTTGAACCGAGCGAATTCACTTGTTTGAGTCAACCAAATATTATAATTGAGTTAATAATATTATTCGCTTAAAGTAAGTTAAAATATATTTCATTTGACAAGTGTATGTTTGAATCAAGCGTGTTAATTTGTTTGATTTGAATGAATCATTTTTTTGAGATAATATTATAATACTTTGATGTAAATTAGGAAATACTTCACTTGATAAGTTCATTTTTGATTCAAGAAATTTCTAGGATTACATCGACAATTCCATTTTGTTTCAGCAATTTTAATATTTCGTCGGACGAATACATTCAGTATTTGATATGAATGAAATTTAATTGAGTTAATCAAATAAAAGTGACTAAATAAATTTAGTTGATATAACATATCTTTTTTTTCCGTGCGAGGTGGCTATTCTATAGGGCCTCGCCTACCGATCCATCAACCTCGATATTCTTCATCCAGGTAACGGCTTACTGCACCATAATACTGTGCAGGAGCACCATCTTGTTGAAATTTTATTTCCAGATTTCCGAATTCATCTGGATTATCTTCCAGAATTTCAAGAATTAACGGCTCAATTGCATTTTTTAACATCTTCACCGCTTAAATTTGAATTTAGGAAAACAGGACCAACTATCTGGTTTCCCAAAATACCTGCCCAAACATTGACTTTTTCTGGAAATTGGGTATGTTGTTCACGAAAGATGTGAGGATTTGTGTCACTTGTGTCATTTTCTGTATTCACATTTTCATTGAGGCAAAAAGTACTTTCGTCACTAAAACAAATTGTTTTTGTGTAATGTGGGTTTTGACTAATTTTATTTGTCATATACATTCACAGAATTCGATTCTTTTGTCGGGGCCGTCATCCGAAAGGTGGTGCACCATTTTCAACTTGTATGGATGAAATTTATTTTCAGCCAACACTCTCTGTACTGTACTTTTACTTACTTCACAGATAGACGCAACTTTAGTTAAAGAGGAAGTAGGGTTTACTACCATTTCAGCAACTATATCAATTTTTTTATCATCACTAAATGTTGGTCGACCAGATCGTTTGGCATATTGAACACTACCTGTTGCTTCAAGCCTGTGAAGAAGTTCCCTCAAATAAGCTCTCGAGATAGGGCCATCTGGGTATCTCTCATTAAATAAACGTTCCACTTCAAGGAGATTCTAGATTCACTAGTTATTAAGATAGCTGCTACTTTGTCGGCTTGAGTACGTACCATTTTCCTATGTAAACTCTTAAACGTCTCGTTAAACAATAATAAAATCAAATATTTAAGCTATTCAGAAAAACTTTGCAAAGCAACAAATACTATTAAATTAAAAATTAAAAACGACACCCTCCAAATTTTATTAATGTAAGTGCAGCCGTTCGAAAGATACGAGGGGGAGAGGGAACTTTTGAATAGCACTGTATACGCAATCTTTGACGTTTTTATGATATAAAATCAACTGCTTGAGAATAATCAATTGTGTCATTTTATGTTTGTCTTTAAATAAGTCTTATGCAATTTGGAAAAATTTTCGATGGCGCGTTATTTATTTCAATTTCCTGGATTCCTTAGCAATATTAGATCTCGTTTCGCTTTCATATTTTTAGATTTGTTTGTAAACACGCTTCTGTTCAATAATCGAGACGGAATCTACAATATTATTGGACCAGTTGGAATGTAATTTTCTTCAATATTTTCTGAATGGGAATTTCAAGCTGATTTTTCCAATTTTTAACAGTTTTATTTCAACTTCATAGTACCATATAGCGGCTCAAAAACACCCTCAGGCTCTTGTGCAGGTGTATACGGGCGCAGACCTAGAACAGAAATTTCCACCTCACTAGGATCCTATGCAACCGTATTTCAGGTGGAAATTTAAGCCTTTGTTTCGTTTTTGGTGAGAGAGAGGAGCAAGCCAATCTCATACATAGAACAATAAAAATCTTCTCGGACAGCCAAGAGGCTTTGGAAGCACTTAACTCTCACCGTGTAACGTCAAAATTGGTTTTAGACTGCCAAAAAAGACTCTCTTCAATAGGAGAGCTCAATAAAGTATTGCTGATCTGGATCCCTGGCCATTCTGGCATGGAAGCAAACGTTAAGGCAGGCTCTCTTGCAAGGGAAGGAGCTGCACGTGTTTCTATCGGACCAGAACCTACAATTGGCATCTAAATAAGTTTTGTCAAACAAACACTAAATACCTGGACAGCAAGAAGAGCTTCAGACCTCTGGCATAATGTACCAAGGCTTTTATACATCCTTCGAAGAATGTATCCAAACAAATGTTATTATATAGCAGGCATGACCTACGTTGTCTAACAGGCCACTGTCATCTGAATCATCATAATGCTGAAACTTGGACTGTCGGATGGTCCGACTTGCCGTCTTTGTCTGGAAGATGATGAAACATATCTAGCATATTCAGGCTCGAATCAGGTATCTGATGTTTGTCAGGGTCTCTCTCTCTCCCTCGGACCTGAAATATCATTTACAAAATTAACTAATCGGCTTTGTTAAGAAGCTGAATTTGTTTGGTAAGCCACAATAGACTCTTGCCAGTCGCATTGGAGGGCCTTACAGACCCACTCACCACAAACCTAACCTAACCATATAACAGGAGAAATATAATCTAAAGATATGAGTTACAATGAAAAATCTAGCTTAGAAATTGTGAAGCCCAAAGGGCCTTGAAAATTATATAAATCAAGTGGGATGTCCCACTGCAACCAAAGATTTTCAAATAGTTCCTGCTGAGGCTGAAAAGTTCATTCAATCCGTTCCGGTTAAAGACCCCAAGATGTATTTTGGGCTGGTTCAATCTTGAAAGACTTTCCAAATGTTTTAATTTCTCCCCAATTACACCCCGGAGAATAGATCAGATCCTAAGAAGGGATTAGCTCCTTCTTCCTTCATGAATAGCTCACCAGCATTTGATTTTCATTGGTGCTGCTTTTTCCTAGTCTGTTCGCTTAGGCAAGAGCTCAGTGCCTGGTTGACTGCTTGACTATTTGAGAAAATTGCGATAATTATAATCCAAATTGAAGTGTGCATATCTTTTCATTACTTCATGGATTAATTCTACTTTTTAGTGGAAGTATTTGTTGGAAGAATGTTTGTATTTTGACTTCTAGAGGCTGGCCACGACCAAAATCACAACCGATAACATTTTGTCCCTAATCATTTAAAAAAATTTCATGGCGTTTTATCAGTTCTAAGCACTGCAACCAGGACATTTAAAAACTATCCAACATCTGTTTATTTAACTTAATAAATATACCGATTAATGAAAAACAGCAAAGCAACTTGTCTACAAAAAAAACCTGCTTCAAATAAGTAGTACGTCATCTTTGATATTAACGTCTCTTAATCTTCTGCTGTCAATTTTAAAATATAAAAAGAAGAAGAAGTAAAAAACAGCAGCTGAAAGTGACATAGGAATTACTGAAATTCGTTCTGTATAAGGCGAAACAAAGTGAGGTATTGACGTAATAGCATACGTAAAATTCTGTAGGATCTTTAAAGCGAGGTCAATATCATACTCGAAAAAGCTTGATGAACGTACGTTGCATCTATTAAGAGATGAGATTCTTCGACTGCCTGTTCCATATTTGTTTTTTTTAACAAGTAACGTTTTAATGAATTATGGTTTTTTGTAATTACCATTGATATGTTAAAGTTGAGTGCGTTGTTTCGCCATTTATGGATGTTCTTGGTTAAAATATAAAAAGCCGATTTTTCCTGTTCCGGTCTATAGTATTTTTAAATCTTAGGAATGTGTTTGTATAAGGCAAAATATGCTTTACCAGTTCCATGCATAAACAAAATATTGCGTTACAACGAACAATAGCTCATTAGAGGTGTCAGTGTGAAGTTGGGCGTCAAAAAAGTAAAGCAGAGTTACACAATAAATTTAAAGGAAAAAGATGTCCACCGAAATTGCGAAAATCGAAAAATTGGAGTATCGAGCCATCATCAAGTACCTGTATTTAAAAGGGTTCAGAGGTAAGCAGATTTACGAAGATATGCTTATTACCCTTGGTGACTAATGTCCTTCGTTCTCTCTCCAAGACCTAAGAAGTTTCGTGTCCAAAGATCTGCTGGAAAAGTTCTTGCTTCAGTTTTTTGATTGCCATGGAGAAATCATGTTTGATTTTTTGGATAAGGGTAGAACAATAACCGGAGATTACTATTCGACATTACTGACCACTCTACGGGAAAAAATTGAAAAAGAAAGACGCGGAAAGTTATCCAAAGGTGTTTTGTTTCTGCAGGACAAGCTCCTCTACACACAAATCTCATGTTGCCATGCAAAAAATTCGTGATTTATGGTTTGATTTACTAGAACACCCCCTTATTCACAAGATTTGGCTCCGTCCGACTATCATCTCTTTCCTCAAATGAAAAAAATTTTAAAAGGTCGTAAATTCTCTTCCATCGAGGAGGTAATTAAAGCTGTGGAGGAGAAGATACATTTTTTTTGAAAGGTCTATACTCGATTTGAAATTGGTTGATAGTAATAAATCATTTT